>JZLH01S0016435.1:28945-47950 GCA_001188425.1 Eucidaris tribuloides | reverse complement strand
CTGAAAAATCTTCACAACCAAGACAACTTTAAAACTGAAGACTGTGAGGTTGAACTTCACAGGTTTTCGCTGCCCCCATTTTTGTCAATCTTTTTATTGAAATTTTGGTTGACTTTCAGTCAGTTTTGTGTCGCCAGAGAGTGCGCTGCATGTAGATGTTATCTATTCCATTCTTGGTTAGTTTTTCCTATTGAGTTTGGTCAATTGGCAACAAGGTGCAAAATTTTCAAATCAAAATAATCAATTGTCATTGTAATTTTTCTTCCCTTCCTGAATGACTAACAGCTGTTTAAAGCAGAGTTTTCTTTAAGAAAATTCATTAAAAATTGGTCCCATGGTAATGTGCTGAAGGATATGTGTGTTATAGTGTTTTTTCATGTGCTTAGATTTGTTTAGATTTGTGACTGTTTGTGTGTTTGGATAAATGTATGTGATTATTCGCATAGAAAACGATTAAAAAGGGAGATGAAACTAAATGAAATTTGGACTAAACTGGTAGCCACAGACAGAATTATTTTTACATTCTTGTGCTCATTGACTGTGACTGATGAATTGAAATTGTCAGTGACAAAACTGCACAACAAATGTATTAAAGGCAAGGTATAGTTTTGGTAAATGGTAAAAAATGAAATTCTTTACAATTATATTTTATAGATACACCTATATGATCTATCAATGCTCTGAAAATTGCTTGCTCTGAAACCCTCCCAATTTTGAGAAATTACTCAAAATGTAAAATCTCGGGGGGGGGGGGGGGTAGGGAGGGACTCCCGAGATTTCCCCTAGGTAATGTACATACCACTATATGCTCTCCTTTAATTTAAACATCATAATTTGTCACTATAAACAATTTTCAGTAGGTGTGATTTTTTTGTTCCTGATGTCTGGGGTGACAATAGAATACTTTGTGAAAGACTGACAAAAATTTAGTGTGATTGACGAAAACTATACTTTGGCTTTAAGTAGATCAGAAAAGTTGTCAAACTAGCTGAAAAAAGACAAAATTAAAATCAGCATTGCCTCACGTTAGCATCTGAAGACAAATGTGACATTGATGGAAATGGTTTGAAAATGAGCAGAGAAACCTGTAATTACATTTCTTCTTATGTTAATTGTCTTCTTGTATTCATCATTGTAGATGGGTGATGTATGTTGAGCAGCAGGTGAGTTCAGTCCACGGTAAGATGGTGGTATATCATGAGAACCTCAAGAGGTTACGGAAACGGCTGGAAATCATTCGACAAGTTTGCATGACGCCAGAACTCTACGCCACGGCGGTGGTTGAGGTCTACAGGAGACGGACCTACGATTCACAATATAAACAGGTATAAGCACCAAGCTTATGTAGTGTAAATATAGTCCTGGCATATTACATTTATATGGGTGCATGTAGGATAGACAATTAAACCTCAAACAATTCCCCCTAGGACAACTACCACCCATACAATTACCACGTAGGGCAATTCTAACCCCTCCTCACCCCTCCCTCCCCCGGACAGTTCCCACTTCCTAATGCATTTACCATCTTGGACAACCTACCCCCCCCCCCCACCCACCACCACATCACACTTGTAGTACAATATACAATAAACATAAATTTATATAGCACAGCTACTACATGTATGTGAATAAATTCCGTTGCGCTGGTTCGGAGCACCTGTTCACTTAATTTTACACAAAATACATGTATATTTTATTAACTGAACAAATATGATTTTAACTTAGATTTGAAGACATCTAAGTAGGGTGAGCTATGAATTTCAATGGGCAAGCTATTCCACAGTTAGGAGCAGCAACAGCAAATGCATGGTTCCCGAGAGTGATTTTTGTTTTGCCATGGGTCATTCTATCCCGCCTTTTATCATGGCAGATTTCATTCAAATTTGTTCTGAAGGTATCTCTTGGGAAAATATGGATACTTACAAGTATTTTTGGTGACAGCTCCCTCAGTGTTCTAACTTTTATGTGCATAAAGGTAAATTTTGGAAAGTCCCCTTGTGTGTGCTTTTCAAGCTACATCATTGAATGGATTTTCTTGAATTTTTGGATAGAGCTTTACTATGGGTAGGAGAAGACACTTATAAGATAATTCATGGTGGTCAAAGCGATATATCTGTATTGCTAATAGCAGTGAGCATTTCCAGTCCATTACAGGCAGTGGATTCTCATGTCTGCAAACATCCCCACAGACCAGGAAAAGATAACCCATGCCCTTAGGCTTTTGATGAAGGGCATGTCTGTGAAATCTGGGGTCAGTAATTACCTAGAATTTGAAAAATGCCAAAAAGAAAAACAAATAGCCGTTTAGTGTACGTTCTATGGTAGGAAGTTTTTTCTTGCGAGAAAAAAAATTCAATCTGAGTCTAACGATCACTATTAATTCCACTAAAATTGAGTTCTAGCTCCTAATTTTTGCCTAAAGGTTCCCAGATGGCATTTCTTCTAAATGCCATTGTATTTACACAATGTTAATTTTTAGGCATGCAAAAGAGATCCCCTGCCTTTAAGTAATTTGTGTCATTTGTCCATTTATTCTTGCTATGTTACATCTCTCTCCCTCTTTACATCACTTTTCTTTCCTGTTATCAGTGGGCCAGCCGTGTGAGTACCCAGTCAGTGTCAGAACAACAGCCATGTCAGCAGCGAGGAAGAGATTTGCAGCAGATGCAGCATCACTTCCTTAACGCGCTCTTCCCTGGTTCTATGAGATGCCACCAACATTTGCTGTAAGGAGAAAACAAAATGAAACAAAATCATATGACAAAAAACCTAGGCATGTACCATATAAACTCTGTAATTTTTATCCTTCGCAACGAAGTTGCCGGAGCATTTATGTTTTCGGGTTGTCCGTCCGTGCGTACCGTCCGTCCGTCCTTCCGTCCGTCGTCGTCCGTCGTCCGGTTACCGGCATTCTCGTTTACGCCCGATAACTTGAGAACCCCAATCGGATTTTTGATGTAACTAGGACAAGTACTGTACATGCAGCCACAATGAACTGATTAGATTTTTTTACTGGAGCTGAAAGCGTCAAGCGTCAAGGTCACGGCCATTAAATATGTCGTGAATTTGGGCTCGGTTACCGCGATAACTTGAGAGCGCGCTGGTAGGATTGTCATCGTAACTTGGTCGCTGAAGGTATGTATTATTGAATGCACCAATGAACTGATTAGATTTTGGGCAGCCCTGAAAGGTCAAGGTCAAAAAAGGTCACCGGGCCTTAAAATGTTCTGATTCGGGCTCGTACCGCCGAAACTGAGAGTGGCTAGTCGGATTGTCATGTAACTTGGTGTGAAGATGTATTATGAGCTACCAATGAACTGATTAGATTTTGGAGCTCAAGGTCAAAGGGTCACCGGCCTAAATATGTCTGATTCGTCCTCATTACGCCCGATAATTGATGAGGCTGGCTCGTGATTTTGAATCTGTAACCTAGCGACCAAGTATGTACTATATGAGCCACCAATGCAACTTCATTAGATTTTGGCGCGAAAGGGTCAAAGCGTCAAAGGTCACCGGGCTCTTAAATATGTCTTGATCGGGTCGTTACCATGTATAACTGAGAGCGGCTGTCGGATTGTCATGTAATTGGTGAAGTATGTATTATGAGCACCAATGAACGTTATTAGATCTTTGGATGCTGAAAAGGTCAAAGTGGCATCCCAACCACCGGGCCTAAAATGTCGATTCTTGGGCTCGTTACCGCAGATAACTTTGAGATATGCGGTTGAATTTTCATGTAAACGTGGGTGAAGTTATGTATTATGAGCCAACAATGAACTGATTAGATTTTTAGATTCAAAGGTCAAAAAGGTCAAAGGTCACCGGGGCCTATAAATATGTTCTGATTCTGTGCTCATTACGCGATACTTGGAGAGCGAGAACTGGTTCGGATTTTGATGTAACTTGGACCAGTATGGCTACTATGCAGCACCAATGTAACTCATTAGATTTTGGAGACCTGGATAAGGTCAAAAGGTCACAAGTCAACCGCGCCTTAAATACGTCTATTTTGGCTCGTTACCGCCAATAACTTGAGACGGCGGGCGTTGAATTTTCATGTAACTTGTGAGTGAATATGTATTATGAGCACCAATGAACTGCATTAGATTTTTGGTCAGGTTCAAGCGTCAAATAGCGTCAAAAGCGGTCACCGGCCTTAAATATGTCTGATTCTGCGGGTCTTACCGCCGATAACTTGAGAACAGCTATCGGATATTGATGTTAATTTGGTGAAAGTATGTATTATGGGGCCATAAATGACATTTCCAGGAGTTGAACGTCAAAGCGTTACATGCCCTGTACATTCAAAGTTTGAATTGGACGGGGGGCTGCGGAGCAACCCCATCGGCTTTCTGCGCGCAGCCGAATTGCTCTAGTTTAATTTTTTAAATTATTTATTTAATTTATTTTTTGCTATTTTGGGATGTATCTTATTTATGTATACTTAGCTAAAAAGTGACCCTCTCTTTACTTGATGGGAACTTGTCATAAGTGTTGGAAAATTAGATGGTGTATAAATGACCAGGGTAATAATATCCAATGCCGCAAGAGGACCGAATCTCTCTGATAGGTATTATTGCGCTTATAAAGAATGGTGGACTATTATTATTATTATTATTATTATTATTATTATTATTATTATTATTATTATTATTATTATTATTATTATTATTATTATTATTATTATTATTATCATCATTATTATTATTATTATTATTATCATTATTATTATTACAAAGCCTGAATTCTAATCTTTATTATGATAGTTGATACCAAATTTATTGTCATACCACGTTTTGAAACAAAGTTATGATGTATGTTACCCAAGGTTTTGAGATCAGAGCAACCATGCTGTCAAGAAAAATCAGTTTGAAAATCACCCATGCTTGTGACCAAAATCAGTGATGCATATTGTATTCTAACTATAAACTTATTTATCAAAGTACTATTTCTGGCATAAAAGCTATGACTATGAAATTTAATATTGGCTATGTCGTTAGTTAACTTTATGTAATTCTGAAATTGGAGAATTTTCTCTCTTATAGTTCTGGAAAGAAATGAGATATGAATATTTTTAACTTCTTGTAAAAACTATGAAGGATATACCAAGATATCACAGAAAATGTGAAAATTATTTCACCACAACTTGTATGTTTTCAACAAAAACATCACTCAAGATAAATCTATGTACACCAAGTGGTCACAATTTATCCCATTTCAATTTTGACAATTTTGAGATGGATAATTTTCCTGCTTCACACATATGTTGCTCAGTTAAAGACATTGCGACTAGTTTCCTCACTAGGCGAAGCAGGTCAAGGTCACATTTAATTTGTTTATTTATATCTCCACAGACAACCCCTCCAGGTCCATATGACAACTCTCTACCCACTGTACAAGAACAAGATATTGAACTACTCAGGGAAAAGGTGCCTGAATTAGCTGATAATTTAAAGTAAGTGGATCACATATTCTTTCATTCTCCTCCTCCTCCTTCATCTCCTCCCCCTTCTTTTTCTCATTTTTGTTGTTGTTGTTTCATCATCAATTTTTTTGTCTTCTCCTTCTTCTTCTTCTTCTTCTTGCTCTTTTTGGGTATTCTTTTCTTCTTCATCTTCTTCTCCCTCTTGCTCTTCCTCTTGCTCTTCTTCTTCATCATCATCTTCATTTTAAAAGTCAAGTTCACCTCCTTCTTGCAAAGTGATTCTTAGAGAATCTTGCAAACAAGTGTAGTTTGTTTATAAAATGTGAGCAAAAGCAGACCATCTGTGAAGCAATGTGAGTTTACAAAAATCAACAAATCATTTTAGTCTCGCCTGAACAAAGTTTGGCAGAGACCTAGTAATCACTTTTCCTGTTGGTTTGGTAGTCTGTTGGTCTGTTACAAAAATGTTAAAGTTTTTGTTTAACTTGGTTTCATTTCTTTATTTCTTCATCAATTGTGTTCACACATGGTACAAATGATCCTTGGGTAATACCATATGTGTGTTGATGAGGATGATGAGGTCAAAGGGTCATCTAAGGGTCAAAAGGTCAAATGATAGGCCATGTGCATCATTTTTCTTAAAAATTTTGTTTAACTTTTGCTCATTTTTTTATGTCATCAATTGTGTTCAAACTTGGAACAAACGATCAGTGGGTAATACCACATGTTTTGTTGACGAGGATGGAGAGGTCAAAGGTCATATTGCATGTTTTATTGATCACGAAATCAGCAAGACTCGTTCGTGAACCACCTTGTTTGTGAAGTAACCTGTCCTTATAATTTGAGATAAAGTAATATTAACCCTTTCCTTGTTTACCCAATTACACTTTGATACAACTCCAATAAAAAAGAGGTAAATGAAAATTAATTCCTTCAGAAAGACATGGGAGTTTTGTTCTAGTGGGACTGACAGATTTAATCCACTCTTTTCTTTATGATCTCCAGGCTTCCATCAGACGTCCACTTCTCCTCAGTTACCTCAGAATCCCACAAGCAGCTGCCACCAAGACCTCTCTCAGTCGAAATACAGACTCAAACGGAACTCCTGTCCCGAGAGTCCACCACTCAGTCACAGGTCATGCCTCCCTCCAGGTCAGCAACAGAACCCCTGCCACAGCAACCCTCTGACATAGCCACTATAGCCTCCGAGGACAGTCACTTGGATGTAAAAGCAATCACTTCTCAAGGTGACCATTCAGAGGCTAGTAATGACCAGCCAGTGCAAGGAGGAACTCATATACAAAGGGATCTGGATAAAATTAGGAAACTGTCGTTAGAATCTTCGCATTTAAAGGAATCTCTTTTATCACTGAGAGAGGATGATATGGATGCAAATTCCAGAGTTTTAGAATCGGTTTACAGAGATGCGCCATTTGCATCTCTGCTTCCAGAAGTGGATAGCGAATTTCATTCAGCAATTGGTAGTCCGATGGATGAGAGTCTGGTGCGCAAGGCTAGGGTGGACCAAATACTGCCTGCGCTTGTGCCGATGGAGGAAAATCAGACTCTGAAAGAAAAGTTGGAAGAGAGAGAAAAGTTTCTAGAGGAATTAGAGGCTAAGAAAATGGCGTTGGAAAAGAAATTGAGTGATTCAGAATCGAAGATTGGTGATCTGAAGAATAGCATCGGTAGTAATACTGTGAAATTAGAGGAATCACAGAATTTGGTGGAGAGTTTACAGGAGGTGATTCAGACTCACGTGGTTGATTTGAAGACCAAATGTAGCGACATTAAAGAGGCTGTGAATGAGACTAGGCAACAGATGCAACAAGAAGTGGGAGATGCGCTAATTAGGTTAACAGAGCAGGCATCATCATTGGACAAAGATCTTAAAAGGGCTAGAGCAACTGCTGTGAAGCAAGCAGTCACACAATTACAAGAACAGTACGACAAAGAGAAAGAAATTCATATACAACAACTTTCGTCTTGTAATCAGAAATTGGATGATGCTAATCAAAGATTGAGAGATTTAGAAAATCAAATTAAAGATAAAGAAGCTAGTGCTGAAATGTTAATATCCAGGCATCAACAAGACTTTGAGGGCTTCAAGGCCAAGCGTGAAGAGGAGGAGAAACAGATGATAGCTTCCATGAAGATGGAGCTTGAAATTGAAATCACGGAGTTGGAATTAAAGATTCAAAAGAAAGATGAAGAGATTAACGAGATGAAATTTCAGACACACCAAAAACTGAAAGAATTGGAAACACACTTGAGTGATGAAATAACCAAAGCGCTAGAAAACAGGACAGAAATAGAATCAAAGCATAAATGTGAAATTGATGAGATGGAGAAATCGTTACAGAGGGCACACGTCCGGGAGTTGGCGAATTTCAAAGAGTCCAGTCAGCTTCAGATGGAAGAGAGGTTGGGTAGTCTGAGGCAAACCTTGGAGGAGGAAAAAGAGAATGCACTCAGGGTGGTACAGGAGGAGAAGGAGACGAGATTGGAGGCTCTGAGGAATGAATTGCAGAGTAAGTATTTTGAGGAGCTGGCAGAGTTCAAGAGGTCCAACCAACTCCAGGTGGGGAGCGAGCTGGATGGTCTCCGGCGTTCCTTAGAGGAGGAGAAGGAGTACGAGGTGAGGATGTTGCGGAAGGAGATGGACGACAGGTTGGAGGCCTTAAGAAACGAGAGCCAGGCGTCTCGGGAGGAGAAGCTAGACGAGGAGCAGACGAGGCACAGGAACGAGATCCAGCAGGTGAGACGGGAGGAGGAGGAGGAGAAGATAACGATCAGAGCCGATATGGAGGACAGGATGGACGCCTTGGCGAACGAGATGCGGGCATCTCACGAGAAAATCATGGCGACTCAGAAATCAGAGTATGAGTCGGAGTTTCAGAAACTCAGTGATACTATATCCCAGCTTAACGAAGACATGAAGAAAAAGGAGGAGGAGCTTAATGCAAAGTGGGGCGGAAGTCTATCGCCACGGATAAGACGAGTGCCGTCCTCGCTGCCTTGGAGAAGGAGAAGCAGGAGGAGGAGAAACAGACAAGAGTCCTGCGGCAGAGATTGGAGGAGGAGAAGCAGGAAGCTGTTAGAATAGCGGTGGAGATGGCCAAATTTGAATGGCAGGCTGAAGCAGAAAAGGTACGTGAAAAAAAAATAGTTTGCATACTGATAATAACCTGTTACTTAAAAAGCCCAGATATAATTTTGGTAAATGGAGAAAAATTGATTTGACGTTGATTCTGCTTTATATATATACACTTTTATGATTTATCACTGCCCTGAAAATTACTAGCTCTGAAACCCCTCCATTTTTGAGAAACTACTCAAAATGTAAAATGTTGAAGGGGGGGGAGGGGGACCCCCAACATTTCCTGTGGGTAATGCACATAGTGATATCAACTTACTAATAGTTTAAAAGCAAAAATACATCAGTAGAAACAATTTTGGTCATCTTGATGTTGTTTTCTGAAATTCAGGGTGATAAAAAGAATACTTTGTGAAAAATTGATGAAAAAGTCATATTTTTGACCGGAATTATACTTGAACTTTAAGAGTACCAGATTTGCATGCATTAAGTCAATAGAAATTAAAAAAAAAATAGTTAAATATAAGATTATAATATTATACAAATATACCAAGCTGTGAGAAAGTATAGTGGAAATTATCTATCTGAGGAGGGACTGGCATAGTAATATTTTTTCCGAGGGGGGAAGCCCCGAGGAAGTATATTACTGCCAGTCCCTCCGAAGATAGATAATTTCCACTATACTTTCGAACTTAATGCTTGGTATATTTGTTTTTTATCCCTCCCACTTGATAAAATTGAAAATAATGTTTAGCGAACTCTAAAAAGTATTATGTTTAGCGAACTCTAAAGAGTATTATCGCAGTTTGCTTCCGAAACAGAAAAGTTTCTACGCAACTGACCAATTTGCTGTGCAGTGCAGTATGTACACAGCCCGCACACGTTGCCTGCGGGCACTGGAGCAGTAAGCCGCAGCCGTACGCGATGCGAGTTAAATTTTGTAGATTTTCCGTATTTCAATTTATGATTCATAAATCGGCGCTAATAATCCAAAGGGTCAACGTTAAATCTTCATTGTAACACCAATGAAATGTTAAAATAACATTAAAATAAAAATAACATGGGAAATTAGTATACTAAAATTGTCATTTTGAGTTTCGCGGCCAATGAGACGCCATTTTGATTTCGGGTTATGAGCATGCGCAGTATGCGCAGTGCTGCCGAGACAAAAATGTGAAAAATATACGGAGCTGTGGCGAGGATTTTTAATTTCTAGTGAAATTATGTTTGATCGTATTAGCATCAATCAACCAATTGCGATTTAGAAAATGCTAATGAATATTCATAGAGGGATATAATAACCAATATTTTTCCTTTTCTCAGGGATGTCACTCTGGGCACTGAAATGTTACTACCACGGCTAGTAATATTTGTTACTTGAGAAACAAATCAGTAGTAAATTAAAGTGATATTTTCGTACTTGAATAGATGTCATTTTAATAGTGCCATAATGTTTCACACTACCCACCTATACCCACCTCTGTGTACATGTTGACATATTGAACGAAGCGTATATATAAGTTTGCATTCATTGAACAATAGCAGTCTTGTATAAGGGTGAGTTGGTTCATTCGTGAACCCAAACGAAACATGCAGTTCACATATTGAAAACTTACTGATCTGGTTCAACCGATTTGATCAAAGAAATACATTACAATTTGGCTTAAATGCCAGAAAATGAATTTATAAGTTACAATATCTGAAACTATAGGTGTCAGTCTGCTTTATAAACATAAATTCACATAAGATTCCTTTGGCAGTACAATTAGCAGCAAAAAGAAGGTAGATCTGCTGCCACATATTTTCATTGAACAATGTACCTCCATACATTGACCAGGTTTGCTTCCAAATAACATTATCTTGAAAGACATAAGGCCGAGAATTCGGCATGAAAATGATTTGAGATAGTATTTTATAATATGACGAACATGTTTATGGTTTGGTATCTTTGTGTACCCTCAATTGATTAATTATCAGATATATTGATAGGAGTAACGTGTTTGAAATTTGAATATAATACATTGTAATACATAATTCTTTGAATTATCTTAAATATCTTCCCACTTAAAAGTACAAAGTGACATAGTGTAAGATAGTGAAACCCATCGATGACTTTGAATTATCTTATTCTCTTCCCACTTACATGTATAAGTACAAACACCATCTGTTATGAAAACAATTTCATGTCTAAGTGTAAACAATACTGATAAGGCGTTGACTCGACCAGAGTCCATAAGTGATAACCCTCAAATTTCCTAGAATTCCACCCATGGCCAGGTTGCAAGCCTGGGCCCACTGTTGTCTATGTTACAGTATTAATGACTGTAAGAATACTCAATATGTGACATGGAGCTAGGGTTCTGACATCGTATGAGCAAAACATAAATGTGAAGTGAGTAATTTTGGTTGTTTGGGTTTGGGATGAATGTCTTGGCAAACAATGAGTTTGATCTTATCATCACACCGTGGGATAACATTTGACTAGTGTTATTCATTGTAGTAGTATTGAAGTAGCTTGCAAAGCTTGTGCAGCATGCACAGTGACTGTGGTAGTGGTGATTGTTACAATAGAGGAATCACCCATGTTTGTAGATTTGAGTCGAAGTGAATGGCTTATGAAATCAAATTTGTTTGCTTTCGGCATTATTCAATTTTAAGCTGCATTCATCCCTATGTAATATTACAACTAAATTGCATGCCAGAAGAAACTTGTACTTTTGGAAGGATGTGTATTGTGTTTGAGCCTTTCTGATTTAACTTTTCCAAACCTATACTTATCTTTTAAGAGTTAACTCTTAACGTGCCAAAGTCGCAGATCTGCATCAAATAATACACATAAGGTCCATAGAGGTTTAAATCCTCTGGCATATTAAGAGTTAAACATAACTAAAGTGAAATGATTCCCAGACCCGGAATTACCTATGGAATGTTCCTTCTGTCGTCTAGATTCAATCCAGCCGACCAAATGATACCCTAATTGAAAGCACCTCGTCCAGTACCACAGAGATGGCCAGTAGACAACAGGTGGCTTTCAATGAAGCAGTTGTCAAGGTAGCCGCATCCAAGGACAAGCAGATTGCACAGCTGGAGCATAGAGAGAAGGCTTTGGAGGAAGAAAACCAAAGGATGAAAGGTAATTGAAAGATTTTAGAAGTTTGGATAAGATCATAATGAAAATGAAAAGTGAGATGGTGATGTTGACAGGATAGTAGCGATGATACTGGTAAATTGTTGGAGGAGGAGAAGAAGAGGAGGAGGAGGAGGGGCAGGAGGAGGAGAAGAAGAAGAAGAAGAAGAAGAAGAAGAAGGAGGAGAAGGAGGAGAAGAAGAAGAAGAAGAAAGGAGGAGAAGGAGAAGAAGAAGGAGAAGAAGAAGAAGAAGAAGAGATGGAGGCAGTTGTAAAGGTAACCACATTAACCCTTTAGCCATTGAAGACTCTGTAGATAATGGCTTATGGTTCCCTGGAAAGTACAGCAATATTGCCCCCACCGGTGCACAGAAGACGGGCGTACAATGTATACTAGAGCGCAATTTATGGACGGGCGGTTTCAGGCGGTATAGGGAGTAATAAGAGGGGCAGTTTTGGGCGTTTCAGTGTACTACGTCTGTACAATGGATACCAAAGCACATTTTACAGACGGGCGGTTTCGGGCGGTCTAGGGAGTAATAAGAGGGGCGGTTTCGGGCGGTTCAGGTGCTAAAGGGTTAAAGGACAAGAAGATTGCACAGTTGGAGCAGAAGGAGATAAACAACAGAGTATGTAAGATGAATACAACTGAGGATTTCTTTGGGTGCGTGGGGGTAGTTAACCCCGTACCGATGATGGGCTTGTACACAAGCCGAGGACATCTCACAACAACAGACAATTTTCATCATCTGTTCTGGTCAAAAATGTGTACTTCACTTGATAGAGGCATTTATGGGCAATATAAGTGCAGTTTGATTGAATAGGTTACCATATTTTCTGGAATTCATGGTAGCCAGTTGTCTGTGTGTGTACAAAAATGGGGTTCTGTACAAGCCAAAGGATTGAAGAACAAATTAAGTATGTGAGGTTCCAGCCCAAACCCTTCCCCAACTCCCAACCCCCACACCAAAAGGGTAAATTTACTATTCACTATCTCTCGTATAAAACATTGATTGAATATTCATATATTGATTTCATATAAAAACAGCTACCATTGAAAAGTTGCTGACTGACAAGGCTGACCTCGATGCCGAATTGAGAACAGCTCTCCAAAAGGCCCAGCAGGGAGAGAGGAAGGCACAGCTGGAGAAACAGAGGGTAGAAGAACAGATGAAGGGACTGCAGCAGAGTCTAGAGGGTAGCGATACCAGCGATCAAAGAAGAGGAAGCCCAGCTGAGCTGGTGGTGTCTACTACAAGGTGAGTCTTTGATTGATTGATTGATTGATTGAGAGAGAGAGAGTGGAAGAACAGATGAAGGACAGCCGCAGAGTCTAGAGGGTAGCGATACCAGTGATCAAAGAAGAGGGAGCCCTGCAGAGCTGGTGGTGTCCACTACTGGGTAGGGTTTTAATTGATTGATAGATAAATTGATTGATTGATTGATTGATTGATTGATTGATAGATTGATTGATTGACTGATTAATTGACTGATTAATTGACTGATTAATTGACTGATTGAGTGATTGATTGAAGGATTGGTTGGTTGGTTGGATGATGGAGTGGTTGATTGATGGGTTGATTGAATGAATGATTGAGAGGGTAGAAGAACAGATAAAGGGACTGCAGCAAAGTCTAGAGGGAAGTGATACCATCGATCAAAGAAGAGGGAGCCCTGCCGAGCTGGTGGTGTCTACTACTAGGTGAGTCTGTAAGTGATTGACTGATTGATTGATTGATTGATTGATTGATTGATCGGTTGGTTGATCGATTGAGAGGGTAGAAGAACAGATGAAGGGACTGCAGCAGAGTCTAGAGGGAAGTGATACCAGTGATAGAAGAAGAGGGAGTCCGGCTGAGCTGGTGGTGTCCACTACTAGGTATTTCTTTGATTGATTGATCGATAGATTGATTGATTGATTGATTGAGAGGGTAGAAAAACAGATGAAAGGGCTGCAGTGGAGTCTAGAGGGTAGCGATACTAGTGATCAAAGAAAAGGGAGCCCCGCCGAGCTAGTAGCGTCTACTACTAGGTGATTCTTTGATTGATTGATTTGATTGATTGATTGATTGATTGATTGATTGATTGATTGAACGAACTAAGCATCTGGTCAGAGTAGTTGTTACATGAGTAAATGTTGTACAATCAAATCCTGATTTTTGAGTCATTGTTATGTAATCAATAATTCTTGATAATTTATCTTGGCTTTTTTTTTTCAGTGATGGCATCACAGAGGTCACAGAAACCCAAGCACAACTCAAGGCACTGCTTCATGTCAAGGAACAAGAGTGTCAGACACTGAAGAGACAACTGGTGAGAACCCCTCTCTTCTCCCTTCCTCTTAACCCTTTTAAGCCCAAGTATAATTTTGGTCAATCAGACAACTTTTTTGTTAATCTTTCACAAAATATTCTATCGTCACCACAGACATCAGAAAACAACATTAAACCTACGAAAAAAATGTTTATAGCAACAAATTGTGATGTTTTCATTTTCTTAGAGCAGGTAGTGGTATTGGGTTTTTTTTGGGGGGTGGGGGTGGAGGGGAGGGGGAATCTTTTATATCTTTAATGTGTCAAGTCTTTTTGAACAATGCCTCATTGAGAAACTTTGGAGTGCAGTGTCAACTTCAAACAACTGTAACTTAACCCGTTGCCTCTGAGATTCTGAAAATCCCACAGAGTTAACACAGGGCACATCCGGTACCCGTAGCCAATAGGTTAAAGTAACAGGCTAACATTGTGGAGCTTCAATGTAAAAGATTGTCAAACTTTCCTCTCTGAGCTACATAGTAGTGTTTAAATGGATAAATAAACACCCTGGAATACAAAAGTTTGGAAAGTTAAGCTGCCACTGACAAGATATGCATGAATAAAGATTTTCCACTGCGGTGGAGGATAAAATAGCCTAGATCTACACACAGTAAGTGTATGGGAGGAAATGGACTGGTGAATCCGGTCAACTTCAGCGCTTGTAGATTTTCACTTTTTTAAAGCACTAAATCATCATTTTGAAATACAATTTTTAACATCTAGATTTTTTTTTTTTAAATCACAATGAAATTTGTGAAGTTATATATTCTGAAACAATAGACATCCCCAAATACATAGAACATTTGGATGTGTTTTCTCATTTCATACAAAAATCTGTGATAAAATCCCAAAATAGTTCCTGGCAAGTATTTTTTTCAAAATATTTGTTCTCTAATGGCAAAATCATTAAAAAAAACAAAACAAGAAGTGATATATGCATTTTTCAAGCTTTGAAATTTGAAATGTGTGTTTGATCTTGTTGAATTGTGCTTGTAAACTAGTAATTTGCCCATGCTCGGTCACTAATTATTTTCTTGTTTGGTATTCCCACAGATGCACATGCGGACATCATCTCCTGCAGGCAGACTGGAAAAAGTTGTAATATCAGAGTAAGTCATTCTTAACAGGGGTTCATTCAAAATCATTCAAATACATTTATTCTAAATTTTGTTCATAAAAAAATACATACAAATATCAGTTGCAATTTCAGGAGTTGCTTGAAACTCAAGATCTTAGTACATGGCAACCACTTTACAAAACAAACATAAAAAACACAAAATGATACAAAAGCAAATCATACTTTAAGAATGATAGACAGTTACTTCAGAAGAAACAATGAAATACCGTACAGTAAAGTAAGATTTCAAGCAAAATTAGTAGTGAGTATGTGTACTCACTACTAAGTAGAAGCTATAATAATGAAGAAGAAGAAGATGATGATGAAATAAAGAAAGAAAAGAAGAAGAAGAAGAAAGGTAAAACAGAAAAGGAGAAGGAAGAAGATTAGGGTGAGGAAGAAAGAAGAAGAAAAAACAAAAACAGAAAGAAATGATATGAGCAAACGAGGTAATATTAGTTGCTCGGTTAGTAGTACAGGAAATAGAAGCATAAGATAACTCGGATAAATTAGCAATATGAGAAGGACGGTCATTTTTACAGCATTTTTAACACTAACATCAGTACCAGCTAGTCAAGTATACAAATAATGACTGGGCGGAGGTCGTTGCATCAAATTACTGGCCCGAGGTTGTCTTGAAAATAATTATTTTTTCCTGAGACGAAGTCGAGGGAAAATGATCTTTTGCAAGACAAACGAGGGCTGGTAATTTGATGCAACGACCGACATCACAGTCATTATTTGTTTTATTCAACGTCACGAAACTTGATGAAATTTTAAAGATGAAAAGTTTATTTTCATTGACAGATTATTGCCTTTTGGCCCATTCGTGCTTGGCGTGCGTCGGAGCTGCTAGTTATTGGCATGCACGCGATCGATGCAGAGCGTAGAAAATGTCAATAACCGTAGAGTGCGCGCGTAAATGGAATTTCGTCGCACGGCGCGACAATGCGTCAAATTTATTACACGCAATTCAGAAGAAACGAACACCCTACAAATGCGTATACGGTTGCAGATTCCATGCGTAAGGGCCATTTTTACGTGTAAAATGTGACTTTCGAGATACGCACGCCTGTGTAACGACCGGTCGTTACACTCCTCGCGAGCGGTGCTCAAAATAGAAGATGTCATGTGACAGACATTGAACCAATCAGGAATACAAACAAACTTAACCAGTTTAATAATTCATCATATTTTTCTATACTCTCCCTTTCAGTATCAGCCTTGGTGATCTGGTCTTCATCTACTTCCAGGAAGACCAGGAGAACTACATGGTCTACAGCGTGGAACCCACCCTCTACTTCCTGCATACCGAGTCCATGGCAGGACTAGGTCTAAAATCGAAAGGTTCTGGGGTCACTAAAGTGTAAGTTGCCATCAGGCCCCTAGCAGTGGGGGTGGGGGGGGATGCTGAGGATGCTGCATACGAAACTGACATTTAATTAGCTCTTGTCATTCCCATTTAGTGTCATACAAAGCTAAATGTTAGCACCGTTCTTTTTCGGACGCTGAAGACAAGTTACTGCTGTTTCTTTTTGGCATCAAACGGAGCTGAATATTAGCGCCATTCATGTCCGTCATTAAAAAAAAAAACTCCTGGGGCCGATTTCACTAACATCGATTTTAGCGATCATTGCCAAATTGATCGCAAATCCAAATCTATCGCAACGTCATTGCTAACTTTGTTTGCGATGAATTTGGATTTCACTAAAACCATCGCAATTAGCGACGACAAAAAATACTTTTAATATTCATGGACGAGCCCGATCGCAAAATTATGACGTCAAGGCTGCTACTCGTAGGGGAAACCCCCTACCGAAAGGCATTTTAGCCATGCATCCATAGATTAGGGGATACCTACGGGGAAATGACCTTAATTCCATAGGGGGAAGTATATTGATGGAGAGGAGGGGTTTTTTGATGTATCTAAACATTTTCTGGCAATTTTCTCCAAGAAAAAAATCAGAAATCTTGAAAGAAATCCTGTAGGCCCTATAGGTCTGTAGAGATTATTTAGGTAAATCCATTGTCCTAGTTGGTCACTTCACACATACAAACAGATGGACAGACACCACCTCACCGTCATAAACACACAGAGTAGTGACACACACAAATAGCAAATAGCGATGGATATTGCTGTTTGCGATGAATATCGCCGTTTGCGATGAATTTCAGACGTTAGTGAAATCGGTCCCTGACATTTCTTGTTAGCGTCATACCATACCAATGTTAGTTGTGACCCCGTTTTAAAAAAATAAATAAATAAATTACAAATCCCACTGAAAAATTACACTTGCCCATTTTTTCCAATAAACATTTTTTCTGACATTTTACTGGCCCAGGGTCAACAGCCCAGTAATAGTGTCAAGCTTTTGTGAAAATTTTTTCTCCGCAAAATCTGATTTTTTTTTTTTCTAGGATGTTCAGTCAGTTTTGTGGTGTGTCAAGAGGTTGGCATCCCTGCATAACCCTCTATTTTTTTTTTTTTTTTGGGGGGGGGGGGCGTTTTTGTTGTTGTTTAGGGGCGGGGGGAGGGAGGCACAGCACCCTCTAGACAAATTGACTTGGTTACCAGGACCGATATTTCATCAGTAATTACAATCATCGTACAGGTATTTAATTCTCGTTAATTCATGTATTCATTACAACAAACCAATTCTAAGTTAGAAGTACATATTTCTTCTTTTTTTTTGGGGGGGGGGTTGGGGGTTCATCTGTGTGAAAGTTTATCTGTTTATCCATACTAGTCTCATTAGTGAGATATTCTAAGAAGTTTAAAAGAATTTGTTTTCGTGTGTGATACCATTGTCAATTCTGATGATAAAATAAAGTGATTATATTCGTGGGGTGTGAGCAAATCAAAGATCAAAAGTCGTGATCGCTAATTCTTTATCCTGTTGTCACTAACAATACTACAAACACCTCTCTAACATGGAATCATGTTCTCTTTATCATTTTTCCAGAAATTGGCTGATTGCAAGAATTGTAGACAAGGAATACTGCCAAGCCAAGAAAGTAAGTTTTACTTCTAATGAAATTAAAACCTATTTACGCTTGTAGGCTTTTAGTTTCATACAATTAATATTTCATTTTGCTAGACTTTCAGTTTCGCACAATAATTTTTTTGGGGGGTAGACTTTAAGTTTCACACAATTAATTTTTGTAATCCCTTCTTCATATATTTTCTTGGGGGTGGGGTAGTAAATCACTATATTTCCTTGCTTATAATTAATATACAGTCAATTATGTACTAGTTGAACCTAGTGGGACTGAAAAAACAAGCTTCAACTTGGAGAAAACTTGACTTGTGACATCTCAAAACTATTGAATAATAATAATAATAATAATAATAATAATAATAATAATAATAATAATAATAACAATAATAATAATGTCTATGTGTATTGCTCACATATCCACTGAAAAGAGTGTTCAAGGTGCTGAAATAATGAAAATAAGAAAGAATAATGAAAAGGGGACTTCTGTAGACCTTCCACGTAGGCCATATTTAAGTTACTAGTACACAACTTGCCTAACAAAGGCAGAATCAAATATATTCACTTTAAAAAGCCACAGCTGTTTTCCCCATTTTCCAGGGACTGTCCCTATTTTTGACAAATATTTGTCTATAGTAATGCATAGGATATCTTGGTTTGTCCCTGCTTTTCACATTGTAACCACATTTTGTCCCTATTTCTTGGGTTTCAGGATTGGCAGGTATGCATACAGCAAGGTTATACTATTTAAATTGTACCATTATATCAAGGGGATCATGTAAAGACATTTTAAAATTTCCCAATCATAAGAACACGTTTTTCCAACATTTCAAAAAAACGTCGGTAAAAATACCATGTTACACTGACTTTGCTTCTGTTGATCTTCACAGGCACAGAATCGATTCAAGGTACCAATGGGGACAAAGTTTTA
>JZLH01S0016424.1:152314-162655 GCA_001188425.1 Eucidaris tribuloides | reverse complement strand
AAAAACAAATAATGATATGATACCAGAATAATGTTCTTTCTGTGTGTTTAAATTTTGCTCAAATTGCAGAACACAGTTGTGTGTATACATTTGCATGACCAACTGAGCACTGCAGTCAGTGGTCGACTATGTAAGCTAATATAGTAAAGCTGCTGAACTCTGCATGACCTTTGGCTAGCAGCCATCAGACAAATTTGGAACTACATGTAAGAGAAATGTAAAGCATAGGCTATCAATGTGCAAATTTTGAAGTTTAACTCTTTACATGCTGATTTTTTTACGAGGGAATAATAAAGTCAATTGTTCTGTTCATATTTTCTTTGAATTTTCTATCCGTATTGCGGTATTGAAACTGGTAATTTTTCTAATGATGTTACTTGAGCACACTAGCTATTTCTAGTGTCTCCTGTACAAAGGTGAAGGAGAAAAATAATTTTTACGATTGTTCAATTTTATTGTAAAATTGTGCACAAATGCAACATTAGTGCGCAAAGGGCTAACTGTCCAGATTTTCATTAAAACTATAAGAACAATTATCCCCAGACAATTACCCCTCAAGAACAATTACACTGGATAATAACCTCTATGATAATTACCAAAAGGACTAAAGTCTTGGGGTCAATTGTCCTTGAGGGGTAATTGTCTGGGGGTAATTGTTGAGGGGTAATTGTCTTGGTAATTGTCTGAGGGTATTTGCCCTTGAGGGGTAATTGTTTTTCAGGGGTAATTGTCTTGTGTGGTAAATGTCTGGGGTAATTGCCCTTGAAGGGTAATTGTCTGGGGGTAAGTTTTCTTGAGGGGTAATTGTCTTGGGTGGTAAATGTCTGTTGTCTTGGTGGTAATTGTCTGGGGGTAATTGTCCGGGGGGGGGGTAATTGCCCTTGAGGGGTAGTTGTCTGGGGGTAATGGCCATTGAGGGGTTATTGTCTGGGGGTAATTGTCTTGGTGGTAATTGTCTGGGGGTAATTGTCTTGGTGGTAATTGTTTGGGGGTAATTACCCTTGAGGGGTAATTGTCCAGAGGTAATTGCCCTTAAGGGTAATTGTCTCAGTGGTAATTGTCTAGGGGTAATTGCCCTTGAGGGGTAAATGTCTGGGGGTAATGGCCATTGAGGGGTAATTGTCTTGGTGGTAATTGTTTGGGGGTAATTGCCATTGAGAGGTAATTGTCGGGGGGTAATTGTTTGGGGGTAATTGCCCTTGGGGGTAATTGTCTGGGGGTAATTGTCTTGGTAGTAATTGTCTGGGGTAATTGCCATTGAGGGGTAATTGTCTGGGAGGTAAGTGTCTAGGGGTAATTGCCCTTGAGGCGTGAATGTCTGGGGGTAATGGCCATTGAGGGGTAATTGTCTTGGTGGTAATTGTTTGGGGGTAATTGCCCTTGAGGGGTAATTGTCTGGGGGTAATTGTCTTGGTGGTAATTGTCTGGGGGTAATTGCCCTTGAAGGGTTATTGTTCGGGTGGTAATTTTCCATGGGGTAGATGCCTAGAGCCCCTTCAAGCACCTACCTCTCGCCTGCGATTCCAGCCACGAGTAGCGGACGACCACCTCAGCATTGAGGGAGACCCCATGGATAAGACTGCTCAGTAGGTACACCAGGGCCTCCTCCTGGGGACGGGGTACACGACCAAGATATAAGTAGGTCACCTCAGCTGCTACTGTGATATTCTGATCTTTGACGGTGAGGCACCGGTGAAGCTGGATGGGGGAGGGGATCACAGTATGAGGGGTCTCATTAGGGTTGGCGATTTTTTTAAAAATAAATTTTAAAGGCCCACTGTCAAGGGTCAACTCAACTACAGAGTGGATGACATGATAATGAGAAGTTTGAATATTGTTTGTAAAAAAAAAAAGGAATGTATTGAAGCCCAAATCTGCTTATTTCCCATGGTTACATGGAATTTGCTTTTGCAAAAATTGCTCCGACAATTATTTCATACACTGACTTTAACCTCAACTCATAAATTAACCAAACCTCTACCCCTCACCCTATTCCGAACTTGAATCCCAATGGCAACCCCAGCCCTACCTCATTTACTTCTGACGTACGGTCAAAGGAGCAACTGTTGCTGCAGAAGTAAAAGTTGGGTCACCATTTCCCCCATCTTTTAACTTTTTTACAATGCCGAAGGTGCAGATATGCACCACATAATACACACAATGTCCATAGAGCTGTAATTTTTCTTGCATATGAATATAATATGGACTGGCATTGAGGGGGATACAACATTTATTGCCTGATCTAGAATCGACTTGGGCAATACTATTCTAGTGAGGGTAATTCATGTAGTATCTCAACAAAATTAGCTAGTCCATATCATTATTATCAGCAATATCAGACATCTAGAGCAATCGACACATTACAGAATTACTATTATTTTTAACATGTCATGATCCCGTAGACTACGTAGTATGACGAGTGCCGTATAGGGCAGTGTTGCATCTGCAGTAATTAAGCTTCAGGCAGTGTGTTTCGCAATGCAAGTTGACTCCTTACCAAGGAGTTGCCATGTATGCTAAATATTCCCTAAAATTGCCAAGGTTTTTGTGGATGTCCAGTGTTGGAAATATTGTTATTAGAAAAAAAATGTACATTCATCTTTCATGTTTACAAACCAAGTTGCACTGGAGGCTGACATGTTTGCTTATGGGGTAAAGGTCGATATAGCATATTAATTTGATCGCGTATTTCTGTATAAAGTGTATATGTGGGCACCTGTGTGCTGACGTGCTAAACTTATTGTCCACTATTTTACACACATTTGCCACTGACTTTTCTGAGCGGACGATAAAGAAAAAAAAATGACTGGTCAATATGATGACTGTCAAAATCAGGCAATAAAATGTTAATGTTGCCCTGCTCAGTTGTCTGATATGGTTAATAATAAGAGTTAATTACCCTGTAGCATGGGCATGTCAGAAGACAGCATGGAAGACACATGAGCCACACCCAGGGGTCAGCCTGATCATTACACTTGAACATTCGCTCGAAGTTGGCGGTATTCGTGACGATGATGCGGGCATTCTCGCAGTCGCAGAACGGCTTGCAGTCACCACCAGAGGTCGGCATCACATGACCCTCCTCGATGAGAAGCGTGGATAACCATTCAATCAGAACGCGGCTGAAATCAAACTTCAAAGAGGAGAAAATAGAAACATATATAACAGATGCTTGAAAAATCTGGAGAGTTATTTACCAAAGCTGCTTACTACCGACGATAAAGAGATAAAGCATACTAAGGCATAAACTTTATTAAAATGTTCAATATGAATTGGCAAAGATGACCTTCATATCCAGAGTTATTAAATTAATGTATTTTCTTCCTCTGCTATTTATGTGACTGTTTTCAATATTTTGTAGTATTTTTATTTTGGGTATATTGCTATCACAGATTTATCCTTTACAATAAATCAATACATAAATAATAACAATCCTATTAGTAGTAGTAGGGCAGTTCCATGGTAACGGAATGACAGTCAGACTCATTTTTTGGACTTTCTTACCAGTGTAAAACAAAAAGTCATTATTACAATGTCAAATATGCTGCCCAATTCTATGCATATTACTAGTTTACACAATTTCTCTCACTTTTTTTCAACAAAATCATTTCCGTTAATGAATCTTGCATAATAATGAGCTTGGTAACGGAATGATGCTAAAAGAGACATGGTTTTTCACAAGATAGATGTTTTTCCAAAACTCTGTGAATTGTATGATTCAATTGTGTTTTGATGGTGCTGAATTTGAAGATTGGAGTCTTACATATAATTTGATTCATGAAACTAAGCATTTTCTAATTTGACTAATTAATTACAGTCCAATTAGTGGATTAATGTTTGGTAACGGAATGACGGTAACGGAATGACGTTGGGATTATTCTGAAAATATCTTCAAGTTAATAGACTTCTATTGGAAATGCAACACAGTTATCATTGTACTTTAAGATGCTTCACAGTATTTCAAGGAAAAAACTGCTGAAAATTGTAATTTTGCTGTTTTTTGCATAAAACTGAGAATTTTTCATATGTAGTCCCACATGTAGCATTCTATGTACTGTTGCTGATTCTCCTAGAAGATGACATTCAAGAACCAAGATTTAGGGCAGAAATGATGACCCCCATCATTTCTTTATAATTCATAGGCAATCAAACCACTGAAATGTAAAATAATTTGAGATAAAGCCATTTTATGAAGTTTTTAGTTCGTCCACTTTCGCGTGGAACTGCCCAGTACTAATACTACTTCTACTAAGTACTACAAATAATGATGAAAATTAATATCATTATTACAATCACAATATCAACAAACACATTTCGAAGCTAACCCTCACCCCAAAATTAACAATATATTGAAAACATTCAGAAAGAAATTTACACATATTCAGCATGCTGATCAAGCATTTAAAATTAAATCATAATTTTCATTTGAAAATCTAATTTTCTTACTTTATTGAATATCATGAACTCATACTTCACCTATTTGGCAGATCCATATTACTTCTCATTAACTCTAAATAGGTTAAGCCAAAGGAGTGATGGTAAATTCAAAGATTGCATATATACAGGAAACCCAGATACAAAATTTCAAAATTCTCTCCCCTCCCCCCCCCCAAAAAAAAAAATCAGCTACGATATTTAAAATCTGTATGGAGTACATTTTGTGGTCTTCCACAGTTTGTGGGTAATTTTTTTCCCAAAAGCTAATGTAAAGTGCTCCCCATGACTTTGCATAACATGAGCACCCTGCCTGGTATATGGAAAAAAATTAAGAAATTAATTACCTCAACTGCCACTCTCTCACCACTGCCCACGTCCACGATGGCTTTATTGAGAGCCGATTCCATCTGGTGTCTGATGGTTGGGTGGCTGGTGTTGACTAGCACAACGAAGTCTCCTGAAAGATTAAAGAAATGAAACCCAATTTGTAGTAACACCCTTTTCAGTAAAAACAGAATTTATGTGCTTGTACCAGAGACTGTTGTCTTCTCTTGTTTGCTGACTTTTATTTTCTGGTAATGACACGGGTAGAAATAACTGTATATTCTTCAAATGTGACCCATGATTTTTTTTTCAATTAGAAGTCACAGAAAAGGCACCATCCAAGTTAGCTGTTCTGTTTTGGATTATAACTGAGACCACCAACAAATCAAGCTCTATAAACGTTGTAACAACCTAAAAATTGTCAGTTGTATGGCAATTTTTCTTCTTCATAGCACATTACTTATATAGCCAACCCCACCCACATGTTTATGCTTGTTTGAGTTCAGGACTATTAAACTGACATATGATTCGAAGTTCATATTTTGGCAAAAGTCACATTGAACAGAATTTAGACTGTTTAAGACTGTCTGTTTACGAGTTCAGACACAAAAGTTTGCAGGTGTTACAGGAGCCTGTGTCTCCAAGAAAAAGTGTCCACATGAACATTTAAATGTAAATACCTACATGTAAGTCACATTCCAACATGCACAGAGTAGGCCCCTACATGCATGTCTATTTTGGGTTGGCAATGCATCTGTGAATGTATTTATCCCTGACCCCTTCATGCAAATCAAACTAAACAATACAAAGCAGACATGAATTTTGTGCAGCAAGGATAACATACCTGATGTATTGTATGTTAATACAAAGCAAACACTGTTATCATGAAAACTCAACAACTCATCCTATTATTAGATGGCTGAATAGCTTTGGCAAATGATCAATGAAGTAAAACCAGTACTAATTGAAAAGTGAAAAACAAATTACAAAACATGTTGTGGTAAACATGATGTTGATAACTTGGCACAGAATCAGATGCTCTTGGAAGTCTAATGGTGGCACACCTACTGTGTATGTGGTCCTGAGCTGAGCTATTTGGACCTCATACGCCCTCTACTGGAAAAAACGAACAAAGTTTGCACTGTATGACTTGAATGCAATAGCAACTAAATAAAGTTGCTGTCGCAAAATTTACATGCTGGACCCACATGTTTTAATAGAAAAATTAAAACAGACTTCTGAAATGTTGAGTCCTTAATTTTCATAACATAAAATGTTTAATAGATCATAGGCTACCCATATCAAAGCAATATTTCAGTAGAATTTTGTAAAAGACTGAATTTCTGAGCAATTTTCTGTGCCATACCTGCATAGGAAAGGCCATCCATTACTTTGTACACAAAAGTATGGAGCTATCCCCATGTGTGTATGGTGGGGGAGAAATTCTGTCCTATTTTGACAAAAAGGGGAGGGTGTGGGAAGAGGGTGTCCCTCCCTCCCACGGTAGGGAGCTTTTTCAATTTTTAGCTCTTAATGGTGCGATCTGGTGCATACGAAAGACAAGGTCGCCGGCCAGTGCGTAGTCTATCAAATAATGCTACGTTTTTTTTTTCCCTGCCGGGTCCCGATGCGTGAGAAAAATGGGTGCCATGCGTGAGATCGTGAAACGGACCCTAAATGCGTGAGTGCGTGAGACTTGGTAGCTCTGGAGTTACTGGTGCTGTTTTAACCAGTTGGAGACTAAGTATGAGTAGCCTTTTGACAAGGCATTGTGGGTGTGGGTTGTCCCTCACGCCATTAAGCCTCTGAGCAGTAGTTGTATTCTGTGCGCCTAAAAAGAGACTAATTATAATGCCTACACTCCTGGCGCATCGAAAGATTGACTGTTCACCCACAACGCCTTTTCTATTTTGCACTCACGAACCAAACTAATTATATATTCAGGACAGGTCTTGGAGCCTCATATGGACCGACAATGAATATTCATTACATAATCGGTTTGTTGCCCAATCCACATTACGGACCGGTTTCGAATCATACAGTACGTGAATATACCATAGGGGCCTACTGTTTGAAAAGCAAGCTATTTCCCGTAACACTAGAAGGAATTTGAAGAAACTAGCTATTTTAGTCATTGCAAAACACCTCGTAATTGCATAATGCAACGAATCTAAAGTCGGAAAATAGATAGTCAACGTTGATAACACAGTTTCAGAAATCTATTCACCTACTGTAAACATGAATGCATCCATCACACGCGTCCAGTGCATATCGCATACTGCGGAGATACATGTATCTCTATGTGTGTACTATGAATACACATTCTCGCCCGCTGTGAAAGTCTGATTCTGATTGGCTGTCACCAAACGGTGGCAGATTTCGGCTGCAAAACAAAGATTAAAATAAGAAATTTGATGCAGAATAGCAAAGGCCGAGGGGCTTCGCCCCTCGCCTGCTTTGTCACTGGGGTTAGCGCGGTTAGTCTCGTTCCAGGCGCTAGTGGGGTATTGCGCTGACGGGGGATATCATTAAGCCCTGAGGCCTAGATCAAAGGCTAAAGTATGAGTTACCTGGTGTTGGGTTCTGTGGTAAATGCGTGTTATAGTTAAAGTTGGCGATATTTGATCTAAACCTCATTCGATATATTGTGGAAAAACATTGTTGATAACATGATTTATTGCCTAAGTTGAAAAACAGATTTGTGATGAAAAAGATAAATATGTTTTAGGCTTAAATTGGCAGTGGGCCCTGCAGGGCTGTTATGAAAATGAAGTCCAAACAATGTTGCTTTCTGTAGACCCTTTTGTAATTACATCAGGAGATTCATGGTGCCAATTGTTTATAAATTGGTGGGCAGTGTGTTGACAGTTATACTAAATGTGCTACTGCTCTTAATTCCACAAGTTTGATAGCTGAACAGCATGTGGTCTCTCCTTTATCCCCACCTCCCTGTTTCTACCTGTATGATTAGAGGCAGTAGCACTCATGTCCAGAGTATTCATACATGTAGCTATAGAGATTTCTTGGTCCCTCTCACTTCAGTGCATGGATTTACTCCATTAGGTTTTCATAATCGATGGTATTTTTGGCCATACAGCGTGCCTCTGGCGTTATTTTGAAATAATCGAGATCATTCTTGTGTATTCGATATTTTTCAACATTGTGTAATTTTTATATTATTATCGAAATATCGCCCAGCTCTAGTTATAGAGAATCAAATTGTCTCCAATGGGTTAAACATCCCGAGTATGCTGCACCTTCAGGCAAAATTGGGAGAAGAATATTAAAATCATTACATTAACGGATGTATGTAAATAAAAAAAACTCTGTGAAATTGCACTGGTGCCAATGCAAATGACACACATACATGTAAATTGCTCAATTATGAGAAATGACTGTGAATTGTGACTTGCTTATTTTTGCCAAAAATGTAGCAGAATAAAAGTATTAATAGGAGAACCATACAGCAAACATATACATATATGTGAATGGTAATTATTTTACAATAAACAAACATTTTTCCAAACAGTGTATCATCAAGTTGGACAAGTATCAAGTTGGTATTAAGGACAGTGTTTCCATTTAGTAGTAACACGTTGGAGACGATTTGATTTTGAACAAGCATTCTCCATAGACCTCAACCCGAGATATCTCTTACACGCACTGTCTCCAACGGGTTTGAATGTTCTGGTTCTGTTGCAAGACATTCAACTCTGATTCTAGTCTCAACCTGTAAATGGTCTGAACAATGCAAGCTGCATACAGCAGACTCATATGCATTGGTCAAGTTTGCACGTTGTTGACTGTCTGGAAAGAGAATATATCGTCGCCCGGCTGGCAGAAGGGCGTTAGCAAAATGCTCTTAGCAGAAGGGCGTTAACAGTCCGGCTGGCAGAAGGTCGTTAGCAAATGCTATAAGCAGAAGGGCGTTAACAGTAAATTGCCTTTAAACTGAAACCCATAGGCTTACTCCATATTTTCGCCTCACATACTGACAGAAGGGTCTAAAAGATCACAATACTCTCATTTCATGTGAAATGAGCCAATGGTTGTCACGTTACAAGCAATTTACTGTTAACGCCCTTCTGCTTAGAGCATTTGCTAACACCCTTCTGTCAGCTGGGCGACGATATAGGATCAAGCATTAACATGGATGATAACACGACCACTTTCACTTTTAGAAAAACAAAATATGTATAAACAAACACAAAAACAAACAAAATATTTTGTTATAAATGTTATGTTTTGTTTGTGATCTGATTTTCTTATTGCATTGGAAAAAAGTGCCGAAATGAAATGAAATCAAATCATATCAAAAACAACCAACCAAATCACAAGGCAAACTTGACTTACTGAAGTACTGGGCACCAGGCACTTGATAATGCAGCCTGGCCACCATTAGGATGGGTTTACTCAGCAAGGTGTGACTCACCCTCGTCATCTCACTCTCATCATCAACCCATAAGATGCTGGAAAAAGAAAAAAAAAAAAAAAAAAGGGAAGGGGAGGAGAAAAAAGAAGGAAAAAAATATGATCACAGAAAATAAAGAGGAACAAAAGGATGGAGAAAACAGTAGGAAAAAAAAGAGCAAGAGAAAGGAGGAGGAGAAATAATAATAAAAAATAACAATAAATAAAAACATCTTTATCTGCAGATGGCGGCCCAAATTATTAAAAAGGACTTGAATATGGATGTAGTGTTGAATGAGGTTTTCAGTCCCAAACCTTGAAAAATTATTAGCAGTAGACTCTAATGCCAGTATAATTGGCAGATCATTAGGTATACATCCAATTTAATCATAAATTGAAAAGAAAGTAACGTCACTTAACGTTACATTTTTCGATACAGGTGATAGTGATAGAAGTGTGAATTGTAACAAAAAAAGACCACCTAACCCAAAGATGTATTGAAAAGGGTGTTTATCAATACTGTTACTACTGTTAAGTGAGGAGCCCCGAAATACTGAGGGACAAACACCGTCGGTCTCAGCTATTCAACCGGTACCGGTACAGATTAAATACCATAACATTTAACCCAATATGTGGGACTACACATTCACAGCTTCTTCGAAATATTACTAGTTTAGTAGTTTTATGCCTTACCATCCCTTGTTTTCTGGAAACCACGTTCCTCTGCATTTTCCAACGCATATCGTGATGCTGTCTGGATCCTCCAGCTCAAACGTATACCAAACCGAACCTTCGCGTCGACGCTGTCGTTGTCGGACCCGAAACGCTGGTGGGGTGCAAGCGGCGAAGTCCGCAAACTGAGCCACGCACATCATCGGAGCTGCAGAAGGTGATTCCTCACAACCCATCTCATCTGCATCGTTGATGATGATGTTGTCTGCCGGAGAAACACCGGCTCCGGACAGAAAACACGAAAATACATCACTTCTGTCACTGGATGAAATGGGCGAGGTCGTGATGGTGAGACGGCGGTCTTCATCATCGTCGTCGGTGCGCATTATTTCAGAGATGACCACGAACAGAAATTTCTCGCTCGGAGCACTGAATTTGTAGGCCGCTAATGTCTGTGCGCTAAAACATGTCACATCACCTCATGGATGCATCACCTCC
>JZLH01S0016424.1:91000-111356 GCA_001188425.1 Eucidaris tribuloides | reverse complement strand
GATGAATTTCATTTATTCTGGGGTAAAGTTTGTTCACCTTTTTAAAATGGATTAAATACACGAATGAATACAGTTAAAAATAGAAATAATAAAGTTGAACAGAGCATATCTATGAATGATTTTCTACTTGTATGTAACACTTGAAATTCATTACTTTTTAAACCCATGATGCACGTGACGTTTGTTCACTGCACTTTTGGGGTAACCTATGTCTTATACAGTACTTTCTTATTTCTACGGAGTCAGCTGGGAGCCTTCTCTATTCCAAGTTAAAGTGATTCGGATTTCCGAGCCCTAAAATTGATACGATTCTCAGTTGATACCACACCATTCCTAGTCAAATCAATTCGGAAATTGTAGTCACTTTAACTCGGAATAGAGTAGGCTCCCAGCTAACATCATTCTGAATCAAATTTGACTCCGCAGAAATAAGAATGTACATTTTATTTATGAGACCGATTGTTTTTGACTCCCTTTTAGAGTAAAAATCCACTCTCGAAGTAGTGGAAATTACTCTGAAAGGACTAAATAGCCACCATTCCACTCTAAATTGGAAAAGATTTACCTCAAATTGGAGGCAGCTTAAATTCACTCCTAATTGAGTGTACATATTATTCATGAGATGGAATAATTTTGTCTCCGGTAAGAGTGAACATGCATGCAATCTCGAAGTAGTGGAAATCACTCTCAAAGCACTAAATAACCACCATTTTACTCTAAATTGGAGTATTTTTACCTCAAATTGAAGGCAGCTTGAATTCAATCCAAGAGTGAATTTCCACTCTTATGTGATCCCCCAATAATATGACTCTTCGCGGTGAATGGGAGTGGTATTAAGTTTTACTTCGTTTTTGGAGTAAAACCCACTCCCATTTGGAGTAAAATGCACCCCAATTTAGAGTGAACAGTTGCCTGATTTACCCCTTTGAGCAGTAGCAGAGATTTCATGTAACGAGTGGGGAACGAAAACACCGAAGGCGACATGATAATACCGTAGACTTGCGTGGGGAAAATGACCCGAGGATACAAGCATATTGTTTAAAAGCAGAAATTGTGACTTTGAAATCCCCCTCACTCGCATTAATAAAATTTAATGATCTATTTTCATCACATTCACCTTTTGAATAGGTTCGCAGATATTTTAAAAAATCGAGGTGGGACGATCCCTGCCAGAAACATTCGGCGGGAGGTGGTTGCCGCCTATGCCTTTGAGAGTGATTTCCATTTTATAGTTTGAGAATAGAATCAAAGTTTGTCATTTTAGTGGAGATTTCAGTCTTGAATTTATAGAAAGTGAAATAAACTGTGAAGGTGGTAAATACAGGAGATTATGTTTATTTTCTTCGTTTAGGTTCGTAGAGAAGTGGTAGCAGAGACGAAATTTGTGACTGGCCAATTGATGGGAAGTGCAAGCTTCGTAAGTATACTCTACTGTAAAAAATTAAGGAGTTAAATGGTATTACCAGTCAATGTTGTATAGAGGAACCCCGCACACACTCAGGTGTTAGAATCACATCCATGAGTTTGACCTTAAAGAAAAGGGGGAAAAGAGGTGTGAACCGTGAGTGGCGGCCACTTGCCTATACCCACTCTCTGTGATAATGTGACTTCACACTCGCACAGCCTGCTCCGATGATATTGCAAACTAGAACTGTGCTCACAGAGTGCAAGTAGGCCTACTTTCAACATCTCTCCCACCACCTAATAATCTTGAAAACGTTTAAAAATGTCGATTAAGTTGCTTGTTTCTTTGCCATCATTATACGCTTGTATGATTACTGTAAGGACGACTTATCCGCTTATATAGGCCCCCGAAAAATTGTTTGGTTATACTACAAATGCCATTTTTTAGAAATAGGGTCAGTCGGTCGCATTTTTTATATATTTGTTACCAGCATTTTTGCAGCTTTTTCGATGAGAGTTTTGCCGTGTTTTTGGTTGTGAATTAAAAAAAGAGAAAATAGGTCGGCCCCATTGCATCGGGTCGGGCGGTCGAGTACAACTTAGCAATTTTTTGTTGGCCTTACCAACTATGTGTGCGACCTGATGGGACAATTTGTGTTTTGCTTAACATTGACCTTCATACCTGACCTATGGCCTTAAAAATTAAAGTTGGTCTAACATTTTCCTTTCTTAAACAGGTGTGAACATTTCATGGGGTGAGATGTAAAACTGTACCTGTGAGACTGTTAGCAAACATACAAACAAACAGACAGACAGACGGACAAACACTCGTGTTCACAATACCCCCTCCAACTTCTTTGGCGGGGATAATTATAAGCTAATATGAGGCTTAACTGGACATTCTTGGTGGATTCCACCGAAATGATTGAATACATGAACAATCTTTTCAATTTTATGCTCTAACTTTTTACCAGTACCAGCGTTACAGAGACTCCCAGGCAGTTGTTCGAATAGAGGCCCTTGTGTCCATTGCTAATCACGTGAGTATAATTTATGTGATATCATTGAAATGTGAGCCGTTGAGACTTTAAGTGGGGGAGCCCTTATTTTTATCAAAACTCAAATAGAAAAACACGGCAGTATGTATGTTTCATATTTTTAATTCACTTATCATGTTCAGCTGAATTGGATTACAATGTACATAACCAGATGATATAAACAGATACATAACCCAGTTTTGTACTTTGAGATATTAGGAAGTGTGGTTAGTGTTAAAATCTTGGATGGAGTATTTTATTCTTCAAACGTTAGGAGTGAAGTTCGAACATCTTGCTTAAAAGAGTAACTAACTGATGCTAATCTGTTCTCTCACCCAGACAACAATCAAATAAGTTTTACCTCAGATGTAGGACATCTTATACTTTAATCATTGTGTTAAGAATACCTCAATATGGCTATGAGACCGTAAACTTTTATTCTGAGTTCCTTTAATAATTGTGTGAAGAATACCATAAAAGTGCTTACCCTAAATTTTATTTTGAGATCCTACATATACGTCTATATGTTAAAAGTGAAAAGCACTGCAACCCATATACAGCTATTTTTCTTATTATCATCCTTACTATGTTACGCTCTAAAAAAACGGTTTTCGATTTGTCTGTCTCGAATCGATATAACACGACAGAAGGTAAATTTTGAGTCAATGTGAAAAAAATGACAGTGGACTCTTTTTGGTGTAGACCCCAAAACTTCCTGATTACTAGACAGGCGTCATTACCATTAGACCATCATGATTATCTTGCGTCAGTTATACAAAAATCAACATATAATTTTTTTTTAATTATTGTACAAATAAAACCCTGTGCACATTCGTTCCTGCGTCTCCTGATGAAATAAAAACTATGGATGATTTGTTTGTTTATAGTATCTCGGGCCCCTCAACGTCGAAATCGTGATCGGTAATATCGGTATGGCTATCGACAGTGACGTCATCGAGATAACTGACAGTCTGCACCAGACCTTGGCAAATATGGAGGCGTACGTGTCCAACAGAACGATTAACGATAGCGTGCCGATAGCAGAACGGATCGATACCGTACAGATGTTCATGTAAGCTTCCTTTTGAGGTAGAAACGAGGGAGGGAGAAAGGGAGAGGAAAGAAGAGAGAACAAGAATTATGATAAATAAAACTAACAAAAATACGTGTAATTTCCTTGGAACACTAACTCTTGTCCTAGAACATAAGTTTCCATGAAGCATAACCTCTATCATTTACCAAGAGTAGATAGCAGACAGATGTAAGGGATGATATAGCACCTATTGTACTTTCTTGTGTAGGTGCTCCATTCATGTGTGGAAACTAGCCGTTACGATGAATACTACAATGTAATAATGGGTTCTTTAAACAGTAATTTGAAGCTAGTATATAACGGATTATTCAACATCTTCTGTAGATAACGTATGTAAATCAGATAAATCAGTTATATCAATTGTTATCAAGCATTAAGTGAATAAAAAAGAGTTACCACTTTAAAAAGATGCAAAAAAACATCTTTATGGTCAAGCGTCAAGCCTGACATCTAAATTACATGAAACCAAACAGTGTCTTTATCAAACACTGTGTTATTGTTATTATCATTCTTCTTCTTCTTCTTCTTCTTCTTCTTCTTCTTCTTCTTCTTCTTCTTCTTCTTCTTCTTCTTCTTCTTCTATCTTCTTCTTCTTCTTCTTCTTCTTCTTCTAGTTCTTCAATTGTCTTCTTCAATCTATAGTATTATCGGTATTCTTTTTCCATTATTATCATCATATTTTAATATATAATAGTAATGAGGTAATTAAACATGTTTCTCTAAATTCAGAGCGGAGAACCTAACCGCCGTCACTGACCAGTTATATTACGGTGTAGCCACGCTGGGGTACGATGTGCACCAACCGTGCAGTGGGAATCGTCCAGGTAATGAAGGTTCTTGCTTTTACGTGTGTGTGTGTGTGTGTGTGTGTGTGTGTGTGTGTGTGTGTGTGTGTGTGTGTGTGTGTGTGTGTGTGTGTGTGTGTGTGTGTGTGTGTGTGTGTGTGTGTGTGTGTGTGTGTGTGTGTGTGTGTGTGTGTGAGTGATGTGTTTGTATTTTCCTCTTAGAGAACACCCAACGCTGGACGTTTTCAAAAAGCATCCTATATATATATAATTCTGTGTAAGCGTTAATGGTACATTTGTGTATATGTAATTACAATATGTACATTGTAGGAGTACCTAAACAATTATAGAACACAATGGTGGCCTATATTTCGTCAGCGAAAGTTGACTTTGTGGGAGTAATTTTAACAACGAAGAGAACAATGGGATACCCCCACAATGCACCTAATGTAGGGATATGTATGTGTGTTTGTGTGTGTGTGTTTGTGTGTGTGGGGGTGATGTGTTTGTGTTTGTGTTTTCCTCTTAGAGAACACCGAACACTGGACGTTTTCAAACATCATATATATATATATATATATATATATATATATATTCAATTCTGTGTAAGCACTAATGGTACATTTGTGTATAGCGCTTATACGGTAAATACTCGTTGTTATCATTATTATTATTATTATCATTATTATTATTATTATTATTATTATTATTATTATTATTATTATTATTATTATCATGTTATCTCCATATTTTGTTTACATATCTTGCTGTCAGCTAATATTTTAGAGGATAACAATCATGAAAAACCATACCCTTTTACATGTCATTTATTGCAATAAATATTATTGTGCTCTGTATTTTATGTTGTACTCACAAATTTTGTAGGGTGGGACAATTAGGATGACTACCGTTCGTGTTTTTCTTGTATTATGAAACATATAACGGAATAAAATATGGACAATAACAAACTGTAGGTCGGGGGGGGGAAGAAGTCGTCTGACATTTTCTCAAGTTAAAATCAAACGTATTACTTGTTATAGTATAACGCATAGTTTGTGATTATTATCAAATATGACCGATTAGGAAAAGATTACACCCACATTTACAACTGAAACAAAACATGATAATACGATTTTACCATACTTCTACAGGATATACCAAGCGCAGCTAGCCCTTTCACAGAATCAGCAACATTAGCCAGAAACATTGCTCGTAACATGGGACTCTTGAACGAAGACTACTACGAAATGAAAGACGGTAAGTAAAAAATATTGAATTGAACGTTTTGACCGATTTTTCATTTTCCAGGCGATCCAGTATATACCTAAATTACGCATATATTTTTACGTCAATGCCAAGGTACATGCAGGTCATCTAGTGTTAGATTGATTTCAATAACAATTTGGAGACGAACAGTAAAAATGTCAAACAGGCACGCACAGGCACCACGAAATTTCCAGCCCTTCCAATTCAACCTGACTGTCTACTAAGTTATTGAATAAAACGGGATTGTTAACGAGGAAATTACCGGGAAACCGTAAAAAAACTACGGTCAATTCAATGTAATGTTTACGGTAGACCCAATTTTACGCTGAAAACCACTAAACATAAGCGTTTTGCGGTGAAAGACCGATAAAAATTACAGTAAACCGTAAACATAACGGGAAAATCCCTGGCAGCGAGTCGCCAGGAATTTTACGGAAAACTCGACATCAGCAGTCAGTTAAGTGTTTGAATACATGTTATTAAGTATTGTATTTTTTTATTACACCATATGAGCTTTTAAACTACCACTTTACTTTGTTCGCTTTCCCCTCATAGGTGTTACGTGTTCTTGCAGTTCCATATGCATCATGGATCCTACTGTGACGTAAGTAATATTTTTTTAACGCACATTATATCAGAAAAAAGTGCATCAGAAAGACTATTCAAATTTCTCTAAAATAATACCCTACTAGTTATGATTGTACCATTGGAGAAAGGGCAGTATTTTCAATATAGGATAGTGTAAAGAGAAAAGTTGCAAACTGAACACCGGTGGTCATGGAGAGTCAATAAATTTGAAGACCATTTTTAATGGAGTTATGTGTTTTGTTCTCAGCTGGTCAGCAATGAATGTCAACTTCACAGGAGCCCCGGCCAGTTTATTTGTTTATTCCTTTCATATTAAAGGCTTTGAGTCTTGTTTTAAAGTGCCCATACATATTTGTTTCTTGTTTGCTAGTGCTCACAGAACTTTATATAAGAGCAAATGTTCTTTATTGACTCTCCATGACCAACGGTGATAATTTTGCTTGTTCTTATCCCAAATTTTAAAATGGTGCCTTTCCCACGATGGTATAATCATACCAAGTAGAGTATCATTTTAAAGAAATGAAATAATCTGTTCCATAGTACCGAGCATGCGCCGACTACTACTTAGAAAAGGAAGAAATAATCGATCAAACTCAGATTTCCAAACTTTTATTGAGGAGTTTATTTCATACGTTCATTTACATAATATATCCGTTACTTTATTTTTTTTTACCCAACAGAACGTGGATAACAGTAGGACCAACGGTTTTTTCTCAGTGTATTATTGAGGAGTTCAGGACTATTTTGCGGGCAGGTGCTTTGCCATGTCTATTCGATCAACCTGCCATAGAAGTAGTAAGTTCGATCATTATGATTGTATGTGTTTGAATAATCATTAGTGTATATTATTTGATGACCACTTGCCCCCGGCTGGCGTATAGTATCTTCAGTTTTGAGTTTTTCCACGTAGAAGTAAAACTATCATGTCAATATTATTTTCAAAATCAACAAGTCACATTGAAGTTTGGATTACACCGCCCTACTCAAAATGCTAACTGTATAGTGTTTCATTTAGTTGCAGTTATATGCAATTCAAACTGCAAATCGTCTCTATACCAGTTTGGCAAAGGAAGAGGGGTGACGCTGTAGGCATTTTACCAAGCAAAAAGGACCCCCCTTCAAAGGACCACAGCCTTGGGGTGTAAAATCTGACAATGGAGTGGTATTTGAATAAGACCAGAAATAACAGTGAACAGGGTGAATAAGTTTTCTGTCGTGCCCTGTATCATATTTTTAAAATATTCCAATTTTAGCTGGATTTTTTTAAAGGGAGATATTAGTTCAACCATGTATATAATCGTTAAACGATAAGCTTCCATTACTTTTCATTATAATCTGTATGATTCTTAACATGTTTATTTACATTTCAGTTCCCGTCTCCATTCTGCGGCGATGGAAACATTGATCCAGGCGAAGAATGCGACTGTAGTCTATTTAATGTAAGTTTTTATTTCACACTGATGGTTGATATAACTGGTTTCTTAAATTCAACTTAACTTACAAGGTATAGCTGAATACTCCATGTAGCGAAATAATGAATTTTAACATCATGAATTTTAATTGTTATATATATAAACTGTTAAGCATTAACAACAAATTATATTATAATATATTGGACATATTCCCTTTAAGGTGCCACTCTTCGGAATCTGTGGTTTAATTATTTTGACGTAGTATTTTAATTTCGATGTACGTTGCAGCATAAAATGAATAATGGCTAAATGAAAGCATGAACAGTGCATAGAGACATTGAATGTGATTCATAAGAATGTTTTGTCCCTTGACTTAAACGACAAATGGAAATATCGAAGCATAAATGATCATGAAATAAATGTCTGTGCCTTCTTTAGCGCTGAATAGCTGGAGGGCAATGGCGGGTTGAAGACATTTATTTCTATTGCCCAAACTTGTAAGTGTTATTCGATTAAAAAGAAAAAAAATGGGCTATGTCTTAACTTTGCACATTTTGATTGATTTCTAGGGGCCGGCACGAGATACATGTAGGACCTGCTGCAACACATCCACGTGCAGACTTTTCCCCGGCAGCCAATGCTCCGAAGGCCAATGCTGTGATCAATGCCAGGTAACATCGGAAGTGTGTCTTGCTTCAGGGATACCACTCAAAGTTGTCATTTTCCCCTCGCGGTTTAATTATTTTACCCTCCGGATGCTACTTTTCCCATACGCTCTAACATCCAACTTTCCACCTACGAAAGCAAGTTTTCCATGACAAAAATTACACTTTTCACCAATGAATTTTCCCCTACAAAATAACCTACACAAATGAAAAGCGTCCATCTTGGACAATAATGTCTACAGACGAATGAAAGGAATTTCTTTGAAATCTTTTAGGAATTTAAGAATATTGTTGAAAATTGTCAATGAAATTTAGACACGTCAATACCCCCTACTTCCCCCTAGGGAAGACCATTTTCCCCGTAGGTATCCCCTGCAACCTACGGTTGGCTAAAATCGCCCACAGTAGGGGGTTCCCCCTACGAGAGTTAGCCTTGCTTCCTTAGGTGTATTTTAGTTTGTGGCCACAATGATCTCACGAAACCACAGGCAACATAATGAAGGATGGATAGGACCTTTAGTGAGGCATTTGGAGGCAATCGTAAAAGTGATGTCAGATTGCATATATATTTATTAACAAGAATAAATTCACCTGCATCCGATGTGTATAGTGCGTGCAATATTAACGTGCCGAAGTCGCAAATACGCACCACATAATACACACAATGTCCATAGAGCTGTAATTTCTCTGGCACGCTAGGAGTTAATTGATGACGTTACCTGTATGAGGATCCATCTAGTGTCATCAAATCGCTGCATTACACAACTTGGACACTATGACCTTTTCCTTATGAACCTTCTAAAAATTAAAAGTGTAGTCGACATTATAAAATCCAAAATACATATCGCCAACTTGTGTTGTGTGTGCAGCTCCTTTGGGCAGATGGCCGCGATCCTGGGGTGGGGGGGGGGCGGATTCGCCTCCCAATGAAATATTGGTGGTCAAACATTATCGATTTGCCCCCCCCCCAATAATTTTGACAACTTGAAAATTCTTAATATTGACAATACTAGGAAGAGCACTGGAAGGCACTATAAAACCATTACACTTAGCATGAAAATACCATAGAATCTTTAAAATAGTCAAATTTTCGGCGCGCTATGCGCGCAAAATTCTGTATTACAATTGGCGCGCGGAGCGCGTCGAAAATTTTTGACTCTTTTTCACTTTTGCCCCGCCCCAATCTGAAAAACGGATCGACGCCCCTGCCTGTGGGAATGCTGTTAGTGCCTTTTTTTAAAGTGATGTTTTAACTACCTCCTCCTGCAATCTGTTCCAGTCCCTTGATGAAACACAAAAATAAAGAAATTAAAATAATCTTCCGATAAAGGTTTACATAGAAAACTTCAGAACAAGCTTTGTCGATAACCTTCTGGTAAGAAAACTTTAAAATCGATTGTTGTAAAGCAGAATTTATGAAACACAGTTCTTACTCCAACCTTCTACGATGGCTACAGAATTAATTCAAAATAGTCTATAAAGAATTCCCCCAAAATTGAATTGGTGTTCGCATATCCAGACATGCTGAAACCCTATAGGCCTATATATAAGTATATATTTCTTTTCTTTTTTCTGTACAGATACGAAGTTCGGGTACTGTTTGCCGAGAAGCCATTGGCGAGTGTGACGTCACTGAGACATGTGACGGGATCGCAAGTCACGTGAGAATGTTTCTTAAATTTATTAAATCGTTAGTCTAACATTTAGACTGTTCTCTGTTTTTGTCCTTATCCTAAGGCAGTTCAGGAACTTAAATTAGGTGTGAGTCAGGACACTTAGACTATATTTTCTAGGATCGCAGCTCGCTTCGATCGGGATTGGGGTAAATTAAAGAACATTCTATGATTTAGACTACTAAATCGTTGGAGGAACATTCGTAGATAAATGCAGATTCTTAACAATGTCTATTCTAGAGAGTATCGTAAATACTTATATTAGGCCTATATCAGTTCCGTTTACGTAACTTCCATTATCTTATGTCAGGATGACAAGATCATGACTGTTGTCCTCTTAGTTTCAACTATGTACGATTAAACTAGATATTTTGTTTAAATTTTCATTCAGACAGCAATACTGCCTTGTATAGATTGTGCAGCTCATAGGCCGTTTGTATCAATTAAGAGAAGAAAGAGCAGCAGTCTAAATCATATTTGAGTGAATTCATGTAATTAAATGTTGAAATAGCGCACACACAGATACAGACACACGCATACGCGTACACGCACACACACACACACACACACACACACACACACACACACACACACACACACACACACACACACAAACACACACATACAATTCCTTAAATAAATGTAAAATATTCAATTTTGTATCAAAATTTAACATGTGTTTAGTGTATGGCCCTGCATGAACGTTAATATGTCATGGCCTGGGCATAGATTCTGTTATGTATTCGTATTTTTAATCGTTTTTCAATCAATATACATGCATGAATTTTGCAATATTTCCTTTATTGTTGCATATTGGACTAATAAAGTGATGATGACTACTTCTAAGGATACACTTAATAAATATGAGGTGGCACTAAGTGCATCAACATTCGTAATTTATTGATATCTTCTTGCAATATGCATTTTAGACAGCTTCATTATGGTAGTAGTAGAGTATTATCTCAGTTACAGAATAAGTTAAACTTTGTCTAACATTATGTGAATTACCGTGGCTTTCAGGTTTAACAGAGTTTATCTCCTTTCGTAAAACATGTCCAATGTGCATAGCCGGGTAGCCCAACCAGTGGCGCAAATCCATTTTCAAATGTAGGGGGGACATCATTTGTTCATCCGCTGGGAAAGCCAAAACTCAGGTCCAACATTTTCCCTGTTCACGCCAGCCGCCGAAAACTCGCTTAGGCGGGGGGGATCCCACGTCCAAACTTTTTCACGGTCACCAGTCACGCCAGCCGCCAAAAACTCGCTTTCCCAAATCGTGGGGGGGGGGACATTTGATATTGTGTCCCCCACCTACGAAATCGTGGAGGGGGGGGGGGACATGTCCCCCTGCCCCCTGGATTTCCGCCCCTGAGCCCAACACTATTAATAAGGCCCCTTTGACTGTCTGTCTGTCTGTCCATCTGTATTTCCTCTTTTACACCTAGTGTCCTGCTGATACGTACGTTCATGATGGATCTCCTTGCGGAAACGACACGGTAAGTTTCTAATCAACTCCATGACCCATACACACAAAGAAGGTTGAACTTAGACACCTTGCTTAAAGGCCCACTGTCATGACAAGGGCGTAGGCTGGGGGAGGGGGTGCACTGGGTGCACGTGCCACCCCCCCCCCCCTCCGCAGAGCCATAGGAGTTCCACCCTAATAATAATAATAATAATAATAATAATAATAATAATAATAATAATAATAATATTCCGTTCTTGTATAGCGCATAACACGTAGCTTATCGCACGTCCCTATGCGCTGTTTATTATTACCCCCATGGTCATGACAGGTACATTTAAGCTAAGCAGCTGTTACGCGCTTGAAGCTATAAATGCCCCGAACAGGGTACCCATTTATACACCTGGGTGGAGAGCAGCAAAGCAGATTAATAGCAAAAAAGAAATTTGCATCACCTTTTTTTTGCTTTCAACGCGTGATTTTCTCATCTTTAGTTCCACCTCCCTAGGATGTGCACCTCCCTGTTCCACCTCCCCGAGATGTGCACCTCCCCATGCCCAAACCAGCCTACGCCCTTGCATGACAAGATAAAAAACGCCCTCTTTTGACCAAAATCATAAAAAGCACGAAAAGGGTGCACTAATGACACCCTAAATACAACGGAAACAGCCACGACAGCGTGGAGAAATACACCAGATTCGTTTCCTCCCACAATCTGTACAATATGGCACTGCAACAGTCCATGTTCGTAAATATTTTCCTGTATTCCAAGACTAATTGGTATCTTCTCTGTGGTTGAGTTGACCCATGAAAAGTATGAAGAGCCGTTTGAGTCAAATATTAAAGGTAAATGACATGATTGGGGGTAGTCCTGAACTTGGGCTGAAACTATTCTAGAATCAAGTAAACTGTGCAAGGATTCTACTGTGAAAATTTAGAACTCAAAAGCTGACTCGTTCTAAAGTAACTTGCATCTGCATGTCCTGTGACAGACAATTCTGTTGTGTAGGGTTCTATGGAATGGTATTTTTTATCTGGGCCAGAGAAAATTAAATTACTACTATGTTCATGCTTAATTCTCCTTAAGTAAACAAATTACAGAAAATCCTTCCAACCGGGAGATCTATTCCAGTTGGTGTACAGTTGGTATATATTTCAACTTAGTTCTTGCGTCATTTTTTTCGTGTTTCCAAGGGTCCCATCCCAATCATGTCACTAACCTTTCAAAGATGTAGTTAATTTCAGTTTTGACCATATCGAAATACAATCTTGCACATGCATTAAAAAGATTTTTCATATGTTCTAACACATATTTTAAACTGCATCGAAGGAATTTTAAGCTACCTGTGTTTAATACTGAATACCGTTTATTTAGAAGCCGTGTCTGAGTTAGAGATCTTCGTAAATTCAGACCCATAGGCTTGAGTCGCGTCGTCTTTAAAAGTCAAGTCATCTCCATAAAATAAACCGCAATAATATATTTTGAGGTAATCAATATTGATAATTTTTTTACTTCATGAAATCAGTATAGACATGAATCATATATTCTTCTTCCTACGAGAATCTGATAATAGTTTTTGTACTGCAGTATCTCATGCCATGTAATTGATGGTCTAAAGATGCTAGAACCAAAAACATATGTTGATTTATTGCACTGTACAACTGTTACGGGTTTTGAGTTACCATAACGTACTGGAGTCATTATTTGATTGGCGTATGCAACATCACCATTCATTTAGCACGTCTTTTAGAGACATGCTATTTCAATAGACATTTGGAAGTAATCTATTTTTAAATCTTACTGTTATGATGGCCTGATGGAACTGCCTTGAAAAATATAAATATTTCATGACAAATTATACAAGCGTGAAATAAGTAATATTTTACTCTGAATACTTGCTGCTTTTTATGTGTTTCATAATCGTGATTACGCAAACATACTGAAATAATTTATGTAATTTACTTGTAGCTGAAAACCCCAAACCTAAATATCCCACAAAATATAAGTCATATACGATCCACGTTCTATTAAAACTATCGAAAACACCTCAGATTTGTTCTCATCATTACCTTTCTTTTTCCAGGGTTACTGTGCTCTTGGCCAATGTCCAACGTTAGATGGTCAGTGTCGGCGGACAATGGGATCGGGTGAGTAAAATACTTAAATTACCGTAATGATAATTATCGTTAGGAATCGCTAGTGATTCCACTCCTAAAAAATCCAAATGTTTCTGTGTGACCTGGACAACATTTATTATTTTTACATAAAATTAGAACATACAGATCCGCAAAACTGGGGGTTAGTTAGATTGAAGGGATATCCAGAAAGAACTTGTCTACCAAATTATTCAATTTCCTTATAATAATTGTTAGTTCTCTTGGATAGCGCTGAAAAAAAACTTATCTCTCCTATTAGCTAACTCCTCTGTAATAATCTTCAGCTTTCTACGATGCACTCAAATTTCTGGTTGTAATTCGTAAAGATTAGCTCAATTCTTTGGTAGGATTAAGATATCAAGTATACCCCTATGGAATTAGGTCTCCCTTTCCTGATAACTCACACATTGAGCCTTTATTGGCGCCTTTCCTCAATGATTAAATCTCTCAAAATACAGATGCTGTTTCTGCTGATGAAGAGTGCTACGGCCAGAACACACGAGCTGAACAACCTTACGGTCGATGTGGGATAGAACGATTCGATCAATCAGGAATCGTGTATCGATCATGCACTGCGGAGTAAGTCCCTTTTTTTATTCTACTGCAAATAGTCATATCGACGTACAGAAATAGGGTAGTCTCTGAAGGACACCCTCCCCATACATTTAATAACAATCTGTCGGTATCACCTTTTTTTCATTCGTGATACCCGAATAACATTTGTATCAATAAAACGAAGGACATCTAAAATTCCTTTAACCGTTCTAACTTTGTATGTAACACTTTTTTTTATTGCTCTCCGCTCTATCCCCTGGACCAATTTTTGTGCTAAAGCAGTGCCAAATAGTTCGTATATTCAAATATTACACGAATATCAGTCGTTTGATGCATTGAAAACGATTGCACACTTTGTTAGGCAGTCAAGATAATGTAAACATCACTATTTTATTACAAAGTACACTGATTGCCTATAATCATGTGTAGGCCAAGAGTCTCCCTTTTCCCCTTTGCGCTAAAAACTTTCAAAAGAGTTTTAATTGATAAGGAAACATAAACGACCTGTAAAGATATTTACAGTTTAGCAGTAAAAAGGACTATTAGAATTTAACTCATATTTACGTCTGACGTCTAAGTAATTTATAACTATGGTAGTTATAACTAAGAATCATTTCTAGCATATCAGTGTCATTTTCAAGTTGTTCCCTTCTTGTTTTTAACCCAGGGATGTCCTTTGTGGTGCTTTGAAGTGTTCCAACATCGTCACACTGAGTGGAGTCGGATTTGAAACGGATGATTCGACAAATGGGACATGCGCGTAAGTTCACAATTTCCAAGGGTATCTGTAATTGTGTTATGCGTTACCTTACTTTAAATACTTGATGTTGTTCGAATTCTGGCAGAATCCATGTGAGTAAAATCTATGGGTTGTGATGGGGGTGTGGGATGAAACCATATAGATATTATTATTTATAATAAGGATTTCGTGTTTGTGTGTGTGTGTGTGTGTGTGTGTGTGTGTGTGTGTGTGTGTGTGTGTGTGTGTGTGTGTGTGTGTGTGTGTGCGTGTGTGCGTGCGTGTGCCTTTGTGTGTGTTCGCCTGAAGTTTCAAAATTCTACAACGGCTGCCTATCATTAACTTCACATCTTATGACGAAAGTCGGCATTTAGTTGACTGTTTAAACATTTTCTGCGCTTTTTCCTCAGTTCGCTTTGGGTCAGTGACATCGACATGCTGGACTTCTCTGATATCGGCAACGTGGCTTATGGAACGCGATGTGCCGAAGAGAGGGTGAGTAAAATTTAATGATCGAGTAAAATTTAATGATCCTTCAGGACCTAGAAGGGATTTTACATTATTACATTTCGTTTCATTTCATTGTAAGTCTTCTCTATTGCTTTTAAACATAATCTGATACACAAACCAATATACTCTTAACCTGATTGTATTATAATTATACACAATCAAATTGTATCATCAGAACTGTCTTATCTTTGACCAATAAATATTAATAACAGTAGTTGTAATAGTATTTGCAATGATAATATGATGATATTAATACTACTACTTCTTCTACTGGTACTATTTATTAATGCTACTTATAATATCATTGTTTTGGCCTTATCTTTTGATATAAAACACAGAAAAAACACGAGCTAAATACTTCCCAGATGATAGAGATACAAATATAAAATAAATTATGTCATTCACAAAAGATTTTAAAAAATAATAAGATCATCATATCTATATCCTCATCAATCTAGATATAAAAAGTTACGACTACGGGAAAATTGTTGAAAACATACCTTTTCCAAAAGTCATTGTGTATTAAAAACGCTGTGATATATTTCTACTATGAAGACCATGATAATTCATGATAATCAAAATTAACATCAAATGACTTCATTTTCTTTCCTCGTGATTATATTGAAGGTTTGTTCCAACCATGAATGCGTCCCTATCACCAGTGTATACCCGTTGTCGAGATGTCCTACAGCGGTGACTGGAGTACCGTGTTCGGGGAATGGGGTAAGTGACATGTTTGTACTATCATGGTTGATGTTGACTCGAGATAAAGCTCGAGTATAGTTTTGGTAAATGGTGAAAAAATGACATTCTTTGCAATCATGTTTTTTAAATACATCTAAATGATATCTTTTTACCCTGAAAATTGCTCGCTCTGAACCTTTTCAATTTTGAGAAATTACTCAAAATGTAAAATCTCCGGGGGGGGGGGGGGCAGATTTCCCTAGTTAATGTACATACCGCAAGGTGCTCTCCTTTAACTTAAACACATAATTTGCCTCTATAAACAATTTTCAGTAGGTTTAATATTGTTTTATGATGTCCGGGGTGACAATAGAATACTTTGCGATAGGATTGTTTGATCGATTAAAACTATACTTGAACTTTAATTCCTGACAAACTTTTGCTCCCAGAACGTTCTCTGAACGGGGTGTTTCAATGACATGATAACAATGTTTCCAGTTTATGATTTTGAGCTGTGCATGATACCGGATGCTACTAGTGTCTCTGATAAAGTTTGAAAATGGAGACCTGAAAAGTATGCAGTTAAAAAACGACCATTAACTACTCGTCAAAGGTGATAATCAATAAGCGACCATTCCCGTTTTCTCCATTGACTGCTGCGCTGTATAATTATCGTCCCCGTGACAGTAATCTATGTTCCGATATTCATTGGTTCATATTTTGCAAGTGTGACAGCATAACTATCTACACTTTTGTGTTCTATGGTTTTTATTTGGTCATTCAGTCACTTTCTCAAAGATCAGGTATAGTTGGAAAATTTCGGGGGGGGGGGAGCCACAATCTTAACCAGTGCCTTGAGGGACGTGACTATGGTGACTTCATTACATTAAAACATGGATTTTTTTTTTAAGGCAACAAAAACAACTTTCGGTACGCCAAACATACTACAATGAATTACCTTTATAACTTCAGTTGCGGATGGCAGTACAATACAATACAATACAATACAATACAATATAACACAACACAACACAACACAACACAACACAACACAACACAACACAAGACGATACAATACAATACAATACGATACAATACAATACAATACATTATAATACAATACACTCTCACTCATAGATATTTATATAACTAATTCATCTGAGCGTTTCACCATTTTCTCAGATTTACACTTAATAAAAAGAAATAGGCATACCGATAATAGAGACCCTTTCGTAGTCTCATTATCAAGTATGAGTATTATTTTAAGGAATCAGTTTCATCTTATATTGGTTCAAACACAGTTGATGTAATGTTATCTTGTATACCATTACAGGTGTGCACCAATACATGGAACTGTATATGTGATGAATTTTGGAATGGAACTGCTTGTAACGTATCCACCACTACGCCCCCACCATCCACTCAAGCCACTGCCACAGGTATGTTTGTAGATTTCATTTACCTAAATCTATTTTGTTAACCCTCTCGGTGCTAATTGGAAACCAAACACTACAGACTTCGCTTATGATACTGTGTGTATAGTACTAAGGTACAGAGGCTTCACAATATGAACTTCAGCAATAGACTGTAAATTATACAAGGGATGTTTGTTCTTATGTATGAAATTTTTGAAGAGTTGGAGGATGTTAAAAGCGAGTTGTTAGATCATAATCAGAAGATTGCATAATTTAAAGTTATTGATTGTTCCCAGTTCAAAAAATTGAACTTCGTGCTCCTTTATGCTACTAGAGTCCCCGATAAAGTCTAAAAATGAAACCTTGAAAACATTGCCCTTACAAACTATTATTAAGTGCTTTTAAAAAGCGAAAATCAATGAGGCATCCATTCCACTCTTCCTTTAAAGACTGGAAACGAAGTGATTACTATATTTAATGTTCCTGATTTCAAGCCAAATACATGGACTACATGCTCGATGAGAATAAGATTTATTGAAATGATGGTTCCGCGTTACCTGAAATATTACAATACTAATTTTCTTCTGGTAGAAACTACCGTAGGCGCGACAGATGCGACTGCTACAACACCGTCTACAAGTCCAACAACAATGGCGCCTACCACCAGGCCCACAATGACACCTACCACCAGTCCTACCACAATGGCGCCCACCACCAGTCCTACCACGATGGCGCCCACCACCAGTCCTACTACAATGGCACCTACCACCAGTCCTACCACAATGACATCTACCACCAGTCCCACCACAATGGCAACAAGCCCTACAACAATGGTACCATCAACAAGTACACCGGAAATTACGTCCACTGTCGGAACAACGCAACCACAGACTACGGTAACTTTCGTGATCACTGTAACCGATACCAGTGGGAGCCCACTCCTCAATTCCAGCGTGAGAATTGTGGCTAATAACGAAGCAACAGTTGTTGTTACTGGCCCGGATTCTAACGTCGTCGAGATAACACGAACGATACCCGAAGAGAGTCGTGTGGGAATCGTCGTTACTCGGCCAGGGTTCGCCGCCAACGGATTCCAATGGCAGGCCGGTGATGCTACCGGTAAGTAAACATCTATTAGATATGCTGAATATCGTAGTTATGCTATTTTTTTCTGCATACTTTGTAATACAATGATTTATTCATGCTTACGAACATATGCTCGAATATAAATGAATACAGTTCAATTTATATGCATTGCAAAGTACTGTACAAGACACTCACAGATACGGGGTTTGGATTCCGTTACACAAACATCGCTGTAGTTTATTGTTAAAGCCACAATATAATGTTCTCCTTGCAACCTCCTCTGGTTGCAACGATAAAGAGAAAACACATATGCTGAGCAGACTTTCAGGAATTTTACGTTACTGATAGAAGGTCAGTAACTTGGTTTCTACTATCTGCCAGAAGGACGTCAAGACCATAAAAAATTGGGGTATTACCGTTCTTCTGTTAGACAGTGGTTGCCAATACCCTTAATTCTGGCAGCACAGGACAAATTGGTTTCGATGTTTCCGACGTGTGCTCTCATTCAGCGCACAATATTTTGTACATCTTGAAAAAATGTGAGTTTAGTTATTTTGTACACTATGAAAAAGAAAAAAAGTCCAGAATCAAATAATATGAAATGGAAATAGTGGACATTCCACTACGTTACAGGTTTTTAAACGATTTGGCCTGCGTATTTTCAGACCAAATGGGCTGTGATCTATTCCATCTTTTGCCCTTTACGTATTTTCTTGTGAATTATTCTTATTAGATTTAATGGTATGATATAAAATGGTATCATATCTTCAACCGTTCCCACAGATCGCGAAGTTCAACTCGCAATGTTGACCATGGGTGTATTCAACTACCGTCCCATAGGTGGGATTACCTTCGGATTTTTCAGTACTCCAGATGGAGGTAAGATGTAATAAATTAACGCAGACACACACAAAAATTACAGTTTATTCATATTGCTATTAATTTGCATTATGTGCCTATTATGCATTTATTTCATTTTATTTCGAATAGCATGTTAAGGGTCATAATTATGTTCGCATTCATTTATAATTTATTGTACCCATGCATTTGTTTTAATTTGCGTTTGAGTTTCCTTCTCGTCGCACGATTTTGCAAACGGTCTAAATCATGCGAACACTGTAGTAGCTCGCTACATGTTTCGTTATTTACAATTCTGTTCTTAGTTAAGTAAACTCGACTATCTTTTAAAAAAGGTAACAATAATAAATATGAATTGGGAACGTTCAAAAGGGAAATGACGTACATTAAATAAAGCAATTTAGGCTTATTCTTACACCAAGGACCTATTACATAAAATTTTTACCAGAGATTAACTTTGGTTGTATAACCAGAGTTTTTTTCCTTTGGTAAAATCAGTGGTATAATAAACGCTAACCAGACTTTTTTTTATTTTACCCGAGAAATTGGTAAATTTGGTAAAATATATATAAAAAAAATCACTGACACTTTGCAGACGCGAACGGGATCCCAGAGTGGCTTTGGACGGCAAAATAATGTGAAAGACCCCTTACACAAATCAACCGAACTGCGACGCTACTCCATACAGTGTGTCCCAGGAAAAAAACAGAACTCTAAGACAGAGGCTTATTGTGCGGAAGCAATGAAGCAAATTGAATAAAAACACATGTTTCTAAAACAACTTTGTCTTATGTTCTTTAAAATGATACATTACGCAGACTTATTCATTCATGCATCTCTGAGTACCATGACTTTGAAAATATGTCAAAAACCCACTTACACACACACATAAACACACAGAGACACAAAGACACACAGACAGGCAGACACACACACACTCACACACACACACACACACACACCC
>JZLH01S0016424.1:74071-84286 GCA_001188425.1 Eucidaris tribuloides | reverse complement strand
AATAAATCATAATCATAATCATAATAATAATAATAATAACAACAACAACAATAATAATATACAAATATACCAAGCTGTGAGGAGTTATAGTGGAAATTATCTATCTGAGGAGGGACTGGCATAGTAATATTTTTCCGAGGGGCGAAGCTGCAAGGAAACATATTACTGCCAGTCGCTCCGAAGATAGATAATTTTACTATACTTCCGAACTTAATGCTTGGTATATTTGTTTTATATCCCTCCCTCTTAATAAAATTGAAAAATAATGTTAAGCGAACTCTAAAGATTAGTGCTATTAATGAGTATTATCGCAGTCTAAACGGAAAAGTTTCTACGCAACTGACCAATTTGCTGTGCAGTATGTACACAGCCCGCACACGTCGCCTGCGGGCTGGCGCAGTAAGCCGCAGCCGTAGGCGATGCGAGTTAATTTTTTTGTTTGTAAATTTTCCGTATTTCAATATTACGATTCATAAATCGGCGCTAATAATCCGAAGGGTCAACGTGATATCTTCATTGTAACACAAATGAAATGTTAAAAATAACATGGTAATTAGTATACTAAAATTGTCATTTTGAGTTTCGCGGCGAATGAGACGCCATTTTGATTTCGTGTAATGGGCATGCGCAGTATGCGCAGTGCTGCCGAGACAAAAATAGTGAAAAATATACGGAGCTGTAGCGAGGATTTTTAATTTCTAGTGAAATTATTTTTGATCGTATTAGCATCAATCAACCAATTGCGATTTAGAAAATGCTCATGAATATTCATAGAGGGATATAATGTCTTATATACCTAGATTAGCAACTTCAGTCAAAGAGACTGCTCTACCAGTAACTAATATAACTTTTTTATCGATTATTATAATGATGTATTATATTTGATAACACTTGGAAAATTAACTAAGAATAACATGTATATTTTTATTCGGTCCTCTGTATCTTTTCACCCCGTTCACCTGTTAGTCTCGTCATGTTGAATCTAACGTACTGGTAAACAACGCGGATTTGTAGGCACTTATGGTCGGTATATATTGCATCTTCTATTATTTATTAGGGCTATGGATAGAAAGTGGTTATGGCGATGTAATTCGTCGCAGCGATACCTCCCTCGCTTGGAGTTATAGCGTCGCCAGCACCGCATCGTGGTTAATGGTGGCGGTCATTGCCGAAGAAGTAACCACAATGGTGGCTACTCCTACAGGTAAGACATCTGGTACTTACAAAACAATGATTGTAGAAACATTTAAGCCATCGTTTCACAATGTTCCTGGTTCTAAAGAAAAATGTGCTCAAATGTTTAGTTATATCCACCTTTAAAGACTTTCCATCTAGCTGGCAGACAAATGTGTTGCGTAGGTTTTATATGAGCTCAATTTTTTTTATTAAGGTAATACTTAATTATAAAGTGCTAAATGCATTGATTATTTCCAAAGTTCAAAACAAATTCTTCTTACGATAATAAACACTCTGGTCAGTGTATACGTTGGTGTATATTAAAATTCGTTTGGTGTATATTAAAATTCGTTTGCCTCTTGAGGCGTTTTCAAGTAATCTCACTCATGCTATTGCTCTTTAAGGTTTTGATACAGCACTTGATTGATGAACTCATGAAGGAACTGCCTCCATAAACATCACCCAAATTTGAAGGAGCAAAATGTCCTGTCAAAATATCCAGGGGCGCGGCAGTAAATCTCGTTCCCCTGGTTTCTGAGGGCTTGCAAGGAATGAAAAAATACTTTCTTGCTTCTCGTTGCAGAATTTTTTCTATATCCAATAATACACCTATCGAGCTGTGTTCTTCAATGCTGCATACACGTTACTATGAAAGAACGCATATATATTACGTTACAAACGTTTATTATTATTTCGATAGCTTAGACGCAATGGCGTTTGAGACGCTATTGACATTAGGTTTTTTGTATTATTTTGTTATAGGGCATTGTTAACTTTGTCCTAATAGCATTTAAAAGATAATTTGAATGTGCCTCCACCATGAAGTGATGCGTAGACATTATGTTCTTGTGTTTTATGTCCGTCAGTAAAACTTTGATTACCGCAATACCTCAGGAATCTGGTTGATGGATTTTCATGAAACTTTGTTGAAGACACATGAACTAATGTGCTATTAGGTTGCAGGTCACTAATAATAATAATGATAATATCACCGTTCTTATATAGCGCATAATACCCTTGCCAGGGTCTCTACGCGACTTAGAAAAAAGAAAAACAACTATAAAAAGAAAGGAAGAAAAAGGAAATGCTATATTTAGATCAAACATTCTAATGTTGGATTCATGCAATTCATTTTGTTTACTGAAATTACCTCTAAGAATGGATTGAGAATTGCATGACATATGCCTGAGGTGTATATTTTGAAATAAATCTGGAATAAAGATCACAAGTCATTTTAAGTACTAATATAACCAAAACTGTACGTAACGGGATAGAGGAAAGAACAATTGAATATTATGAATATAAAAACGACCCAAATCCATTTTGGAAATCTGTTTTTATTTTCCCATATGAAACCAAAGATGACATTTCTAGTTAACCAAATCATAAATGTATTATTACTAGATATTAACAAATTATGTACTAGAAGTGTGGTTAACTTGAGTTATCATCTTTGATTTCATATGGCACAATAAAGACCAGTGTCCAAAATGGACATGGGACGTTCTCATATTCAGATACTCAATTTTAGGTAAAATAAGAATCATTATTCAATTTGACGAAATTAGCTACAGCATGATTTGTTCATTTTTTTTCTTGAGAAGTATAGGGGATGTTCGTACAGGTCATCTCCCTTTCACCGAAGTAAATGTATATTCCCATTTTCTGCGGGATTTACGCCCCTTAACCACACAGATCGCTATTTTCAAGTATCTTTTGATTATCTGTACCAGACATTATGCAAACGAATGCCACCGACGCCACAGTATCAACTACGCAATCTACCACTGATGCAGTTACAAATGCCTCCACCAGCGACCTCATGACTGACATTGTCAATGTTACCGACCAAGTAACGGATAACCTCACCGATGCCGTAACAACCCTCGTTACCCAAACTGGGACGGGATCTGTAACGACGCTGGTCACCGATCTCGAGACTGACACGGTGCTGGTGACGGACTCACCCAACGTCACTGACGTTATGACGGATCTCGTGACGCAACCTACCACCGATATTGTTACAAATACCACCGCCGGCGACCTCATGACCGACATTGTCAATGTCACCGACATAGTAACGGATGTGGATAACTTCACCGATGCCCTAACAACCCTTGTTACCCAAACCGGGCCGGGACCTGCAACGACGCTGGTCACCGATCTCGAGCCTGACACGGTGCTGGTGACGGATTCACCCATCGTCACTGATGTCATGACGGATCTCGTGACCGACGTATCGTCAACTGCGGCTTCGGTATCTACGTCAACCAACGTCACGTCCGGAACAGGTGTTTCGACCGAAGCCGTTGTCAACGTCACCAGCCCGAGCGGTCCTTCCACAACGTCACCGACGACTTCCACAGCTCCGGTAGATATCACAGTCAACTTGACCATTCGAGTGACCGATACAAATGGATCACCACTATCTGATGTAAATGTCCTCGTTGTTATCAATGACGGTTTATTAGAAGTCCTCGACACGGGCAATGATTCCAATGTTGTGTCAATGGTTTTTACTCTGCCCGTGGATGGTCGTCTTGGGGTCATAGCCACTAGGGAAGGTTACGCAGCAAATGGCTTCCAATGGCAGTATGGAGATGCAGCCAGTAAGTACCACAAAACAGATGTTACGAAATGTACCATGATCATACCATGGTCTTACCATGGTAAATTGGCCATTACTGGTAATATTATCAAGGGCGTAGGCTGGGGGGTGCAGTGGGTGCACATGCACCCCCCCCCCCCGCAGAGCCAAAGGAGTTCCGCCCCTGGCAAGCAAAAAGAAATTTTCATCACCTTTTCTGCTTTCAACGCCTGATTTTATCAACTTTAGTTCCACCTCCCTATGATGTGCACCTCCCCACACCAAGTTAGTTCCACCTCCGCAAGATGTGCACCTCCCCATGCCCAAACCAGCCTACGCCCCTGATTATGATAGTAACATGGTAATATTATGGTACTACCCTGGTTAATTTTTTTTATAAAGGCGTAATAAGAGCAGCATACAATTGTTTCTAGCTACGTGAACACAATGACGGTTTAAGAACGATTTGGAATTAACGACATCATTTAACAATGTTTCCAGTTTAAAAAATCTGGTCTGTATGATTCCCCATGTAAACATGAAGATCTGAAAAATTGAGGTTGTTGGCGATCACCAAGGGTTTTTTAAAAGGAAAAATTATTGAGCAACCAGCCTGCAGTTTTTCCCCATAAACTGCCGTGTTCTTGAATTTTCGTCGGCTGACAATAATTCATGAACCGTTTTTAGCCGTACACAGTTTGCTAATGAAAGCATTAGTGTCTCAAGTTTTGCGTTCAAGGGTGTTTATTGATCCATTCAAAACACATCATACATGTTAATGAGGAAAGTTTGACTTTTTTTAAAAAAATGGGACTTCCGTAATTTTTGTATTACGTCTTTAACGGTATATTGAATACAACTGCCAGGCAGTTATCACAACTGTATTCACAATAGCCATACATTATCAGTATGTACAATTTAACATTAAGACAATCGTTTGATTATTACTCAAGTTCATTAATTCAGTACTTATTATTTTATTATGTACAGATCGTACATTACAGCTAGCGGAGCTACAAACGGTACCCATTGACACGAGTGGAGACACTGCCCTTGTTCGACTCCCAAACAATGGTAAGTTCAAATGTGCTGCAAGTATGTGTTGCGTCAAAATTCCATTTTCTGTTGTTTTTGATGGATTTGGTACAAATCCATTTTAAAACGTCTGTATTATATAATTTTCTCGTAGAAATTCATGTGGAACGTGTTTCATTCGATCATCACCCACAAGTTAAAAGCAATGCTTAACCGGCCTCTGATTCATTTTGGAATCAAGTTATATTTCATTCGTCTAAGTCAAGGCAGAAGACGCTTATTGAAAGTTTGCACACAATTCATAGAAATAGTGATTTGAGTCGTTCTTTGGTCCAAGGCCACGAAATCATTCTACAACTCCCGGAAAAGTGGCACAACAAATTATATTGCTTCTGAAGGTTATTCAAGTGCATTTGAAAATGTATTGATATGTGCCCAAAATGCACATTGTGACATTTGTGTATGAATTACCCTCCCCCCTTCCATCCAAAAAAACAAAATAAAAACCGTGTTACTAGAAGAAGCAATAATGTGAAATCAAATGAGAGAAATGTTTGGATGAATCGTAAATTAATTCGATCGTTTACCGTGTGCATTATTTTTCAGGGTCTGTACAATTCCCTTTGGATCGGTTACGGTCATCTGGTAACGTTACTAACGTTACGGCTGCTTACGCACTTGCAAGCGGCCCATCAAGCGTACTTCCACAACCAGTGACGATCAATAGCAATCGCAGTTTGGTCGAAATTGAACCGATAGTGGCGATCGATTTTGCCGTTATCGAAGACAGCGGTGTTCTACTGTTTGGCATCGAGGAAATTGTAATCCGATTACCAATCCCTGATGAGTTAACTTTTGAAGATGGAAACACAATACCTGCATACTATTTCGACGAAAATTCAGGTAAATATCGTTCTGAAATAGCAATGGATTACAATTTAATGCCAAATTAGCCTGGGAGCACCTTATTCCAGCATTGTTGAAGAAGATGGTATAATATTGAACGCAGCTCGAGTGTATTTTTACAGTACTATTGCGACATGTAATATGCTCAAATGCTGTTTAGTGATAGATATCTGATATCTAATTAACCATGCTAAGTAAGGCTTCTGGAATTATATTTGCAGAGTAAATTAACCGATTACAATAGGAAAGTAAATATAATAGGCAAGTGACAAAATGTATTGTATATATTATATATATATATATATATATATATATATATTATATGATAATATATATATATATAAATACATTATGCTTGTATATGCATATTTATATTAATATGTAAAATATCTTTACGTAGTGTGCATATCGCAAAGTAATAATCTATGTTTTACAGGTCTTTGGATGGAAGCTGGCTCTGGGACTGTTGTCCGTGGCAACAATTCAACTCAACTCTTCTGGACCGTTCAACCACCAATTGTAATGTCCTGGTGGATGGCCGGGAGGCTAAGGGATCAACGTCCCACACAGGTTCCCCCTACAAGTGAAGAACCAACTGTCACTACCTCAACCATGGTACCAGTCAACGCGACACCATCCGTCGACACGTCAACTATGGTACCGGTCAACGCGACACCATCCGTCACGGTACCAGTCAACAATGGTACCAGTCAACACCACACCATCCGTTGACACATCAACTATGGTACCGGTCAACGCGACACCATCCGTCACGGTACCAGTCAACACCACAATATCCGTCGACACGTCAACTATGGTACCAGTCAACGCGACACCATCCGTCGACACGTCAACTATGGTACCGGTCAACGCGACACCATCCGTCACGGTACCAGTCAACACCACACCATCCGTCGACACGTCTACTATGGTACCAGTCAACGCGACACCATCCGTCACGGTACCAGTCAACGTATGGTACCGGTCAACGCGACACCATCCGTCACGGTACCAGTCAACGCCACACCATCCGTCGACACGTCAACTATGGTACCAGTCAACACCACACCATCCGTCGACACATCAACTATGGTACCAGTCAACACCACACCATCCGTTGACACATCAACTATGATACCAGTCAACGCCACACCATCCGTCGACACATCAACTATGGTACAAGTTAACGTGACACCATCCGTCGACACATCGACCATGGTACCAGTTAACGCGACCCCAGAAACTACCGAATCGTTAGATAATGTCACCGACGTAACAGACATGGTTACAGATCTCGTCACGGATTTAGTTACGGATGTCGGAAATGTAACAAGTGAATCGCCAGATAACGCCACCGACGTAACTGACATGGTTACAGAACTCGTCACGGATTTAGTTACGGATGTCGGAAATGTAACAAGTGAATCGCCAGATAACGCCACCGACGTAACTGACATGGTTACAGACCTCGTCACGGATTTAGTTACGGATGTCGGAAATGTAACAAGTGAATCGCCAGATAACGCCACCGACGTGACTGACATGGTTACAGACCTCGTCACGGATTTAGTTACGAATATTGCGAATGCAACTGAAGTAACTGATATTGAGACAGATTTGGTAACCGAAGTCTCTCCCGCCTCAGCATCTACATTAGTGTCACCAAATATTACTGGGACGGATAGAACGACAGACACCGTTGCTACTACCTCTTCAAACGTGTCCTCGACAATCTCACCTGCGACACCAGCACCTACCATCGTTGCCAACTTAACCATACGGGTGACCAATTATACCAATGGAGCGCTTTTGACCGATTATAGTGTTCGTTTTGTGGTAGACAATAATGAAGTAGCAACTGTCAACTCAAGCTCCGACTCCAACATTGTCCAAATGGCGGTTGTTGTACCCATGGACGATCGTCTAGGAGTTATTGTAACCAAACGAGGTTTCGCTACAAATGGCTTCCAGTGGGAGTATGGTGATGAAACAAGTAAGCTAACTTAACTTATATCTTTGAATTTATGAAACTCCCAAACCTATGGACACCCTTTTGGGGTTAAAAAGGTGTTAAAGTAATCTGAATTATAGTCAGCTGATAGATCAGAGTCTGATTGTCATTTACATGTTTCAGACATTAAAGAAAATGATATAGAAAAATAGTCAGCATTCTGTAATACTAAAAGACACGCGCTGCATGGCGTAATTTCATGAACGTTTTGTTAAACTCAATATACTTTACCACTAATATGAGAATACCGTAGCAAATTCGTAATTTGTTGTTGTAATTCGTTCTTACTTTAATCGCGATTGTGAACTAGTAGTAAGGTATTAATTGCAAATACTTCTATGTTTTTGTTTTTAATATTCATTTCACAGATCGCACATTATCGCTTCTTAAACTACAGGCTGTATCTATTGCCGTTGCAGACGGCAATGCTTTGGCAGAACTGTCCGACAATGGTAAGTTGTAATTAGTATAATGCAAAGAAACAATAGTAATCTGAAACTTAAGATTCATTTTATGGTCAAATCAATTGAAAACTAAGCTTCTAATCAAAAGTTTCCTTTAATTCTAATACCTTATAATAATTTACTGATATACATGTGCCTTTATATTGTTCTTCTGTTATGAAGTGTCTCTATATCTTCAACTTTATTTCCTTTTTGTTCAGATTGTACAAGCAAAATGTCATTAAAAATGTCCTTAATTGTGTATTCCTTTCTAGAGAGGGTATGGTAGCTCAAAAAGATATATAAGGTACAAGCCTTTTGAGGGGCTAACTCTTTCCCCGATTCAATTAATTGCAAAGTTTGTCTAGTAACCACATGTGCGGGTGTAACTACCGCCACAATACTGTAGGGGAGAGTTACGATACGGTTTGATCCACTAAAATGTTTATCCCAATATTTACTATTAATGTGCGTCTTGAATCAAAACGTACTGCCAAGACGCTATATACTCTTCCGTTTCAGGTTCATTATTTATCTGAAAATCAATACATTGTCTTGAGTAATTGTAAAGTTTCTATAAAAAAAACACCCCAGCACAAATATATCCAGGTCAAATACTTGGATGCACACTAACCTTTATCAGTTCGCATAATGATAAATGTGACATTGCGAGTGTACACAAACGGGGTAGTACTCCGCAAATGAATGTTCTCGTGATTTCTAACCTTGTGCTAGTGTATTTGTACACAAACATTCCACGTTCACGCTTAAATTTGTGAAAATATTTCCCCTTTCTTCTTCGCCAGCCACTGTCCGCTTTTCCGATGATCAGTCGTTTCCAGCCGCTGCAGTCAACGCCGAGTACGCTCTTGTCATCTGCATTTCCAGCGTTCTTCCTCAGCAGGTAGCTGTCGACAGTAGCGACAATCTGGTTGTACTCGATCCAATTGTGGCCGTTGAATTTTCCATCTTCGACGAGAACGACATCGAGCTGGATAGCCTCGTCGATGTGAACTTCCGATTACCAACTGGAGATCGAGCTGATGTACAAGAGGGTGATGTGATACCGGCATACCGTTATGACGAGAGTACTGGTAAATAATTTAATAATTTGATAAATTAAAGGTCTAATATCATGGGAAAAATTCAATACAGAGTGGATAATAACTACTCTCGACATGACGTTTTATGGTAGCAGTGACATGGGGCACACCCCGCAAGAAGAAACGTTTCATTTTATTTCATTTCATTTTCGTATTCCAACAAAACAATAATTAACATGAAAAAAATATAAACAAGAATGAATCAAAGTAAAATTGTTCAATAATTTGCTAAATAATACATATTCGCAATATACATGTATCGTTTATTGCACGTTACTTTAGAAAATGATTATGCAGTGTGAGAAGCTTTGACGTTTATAATTTACAGTCAGAAAAGGGCACTCTTGTACCTGGCTTAGTACAGATGCAGATAAAGTATGGCAAACTTGATTTCAAGTAAGTTACAACATGGAACACACTGTCATGTAATTACCGTTAAACGATGGATTCTTACGTGAAGCGTCATTGTTACTGTGTGATCACGTGAACATACGCACCATTTTGAAACTCATTAAAACAAAGTTGGTTAAACCCTCTCTATCAACGGCTTGGTGTCTTGGTGTATCCCTCTTATTCGTTTCATCATGGAAAAAAATTTGCAATTTGGTGGATCGGTTATGTGAGGAAAAATGTAGTTTTGTATAGAAGATATTAAGAGAATATTTTGAATTGCGAATGGTATAGTAATAATTATGTTACATTCTTTTTGCTTGATTAGGTCTTTGGATTGAAGATGGATCAGGAACTGTTTCTCGGGACACCAGTTCATCTCAAACATTCTGGAACTTTGCAGCACCGAGGGTGATGTCTTGGTGGATGGCTGGTAGGGTTTTGCCTGGACCAACAAGTGGTGTAACTCCGACAGTTAATGCAACATTCACGCCACCCACTAATGCTACGTCAACCCAAGCACCAGGTAATGTAACGACCTTGGCACCAGGGAATGCGACAACC
>JZLH01S0016424.1:50654-61002 GCA_001188425.1 Eucidaris tribuloides | reverse complement strand
CCATGGCACCAGTAAATGAAACAACCATGGCACCAGTGAATGGAACAACCATGGCACCAGTAAATGCAACAATTGTGGCACCAGTAAATGCAACAATTGTGGCACCAGTAAATGCTACAACCATGGCACCATTTAATGCCACAACCATGGCACCAGTAAATGGAACAACCATGGCACCAGAAAATGCAACAATGGCTCCAGTTAATGGAACAACTATGGCACCAGAAAATGCGACAACCATGGCACCATTAAATACAACCACCGTTGCACCAGTAAATGCCACAACAATGGCACCAATAAATGTAACTACCATTGCACCAGTAAATGTAACCATGGCACCAGTAAGTGCAACAACCATGGTACCAGTTAATATTACAACTATGGCACCGGTAAATGCAACAGCAATGGCACCAGTAAATGCAACCACCATGGCACCAGTAAATGTCACTATGGCACCGGTAAATGCAACAACTATGGCGTCATTGAATGCAACAACCATGTCACCAATTGATGTCACAACCATAATACCAGGAAATGCAACAACCGTGGCACCATTTAATGCAACAATGGCTTCAGTTAATGCAACAACCATGGTATCAGTGAATGCAACCATGGCACCATTAAGTATAACCACCGTTGCACCAGTAAATGCAACAATGGCACCAGTGAATACTACAACCATGGCACCAGTGAATGCAACAACCATGGCAGCAGTAAATGCAACTACCATGGCACCAGTAAATGCAACCACCATGGCACCAGTAAATGCAACAACAATGGCACCAGTAAATGCAACAATGGCACCAGTGAATGGAACAACAATGGCTTCAGTTAATGCAACAACCATGGTATCAGTGAATGCAACCATGGCACCATTAAATATAACCACCGTTGCACCAGTAAATGCAACAATGGCACCAGTGAATACTACAACCATGGCACCAGTGAATGAACAACCATGGCACCAGTAAATGCAACTACCATGGCACCAGTAAATGTAATTGTGGCACCAGTAAATGCTACAACCATGGCACCAGTAAATGTATCAACTATGGCACCAGTAAATGCAACTATCATGACACCAGTAAATGCTACAACCATGGCATCAATAAATGCAACAACAATGGCACCAGTTAATGCTACAACTATGGCACCAGTAAATACAACTACCATGGCACCAGTAAATGCAACAACAATGGCACCAGTAAATGCAACAACAATGGCACCAGTTAATGCTACAACTATGGCACCAGTAAATACAACTACCATGGCTTCAGTTAATGCAACAACCATGGTATCAGTGAATGCAACCATGGCACCATTAAATATAACCACCGTTGCACCAGTAAATGCAACAATGGCACCAGTGAATACTACAACCATGGCACCAGTGAATGCAACAACCATGGCACCAGTAAATGCAACTACCATGGCACCAGTAAATGTAACTTTGGCACCAGTAAATGCAACAACCATGGCACCAGCAAATGCAACAACTATGGCACCAGTTAATGCCACAACAATGGTACCTATTAATACAACAACTATGCCGCCAGTAAATGCAACAACAGTGGCAACGACAATTTTAGGAAATATAACTGCACCAGCGGGTTTTATTCTAGTTAATTTGATGGTGCAAGTGGTGGACACAAACAACGATCCTTTAATGAACGTCAACGTAATGTTTAGGGTTTCCAATGGTGATACAACAAGTTTAAACTCTGGCTCCACCAACAATGTTAGGTTTCGCCAGTTAATACCAGAGGGCAGCCGAATTGCAGTAGTTGTAGATCGGACTGGATATGCCCCCAACGGTCTGCAATGGCAAATTGGTGATAGTGAAAGTAAGTTCAATGACATGATATTATTTTGTTTAACAGTATGAGTCAGACATTCTGTATGATTCATTAAGGATCATCAAAACATCATCACTGAATAGTAACACAGATTTTTAAAGGTAAATGCACGAGAATAATTCATTCTTCCCAAATTGGAACGTGACATATTTTTTTTGCTAAATTAGAACGGATAATTTGTTTGTTATCCTTGTACCCTTATTAACTACAACAATCAAAGCTTTGACTGAGTGGTCAGTTAATTGAAAAAAAAACTGTGAATAGTCTAAAATAAATAAAGCGCAAGTAGAAAAAGTCTTTTTCCGACTTAAACATAGAATTCTTCCACTGGGTATCCGCGTCTAAAAGCTGCAGAACATGTATTGCAATTGACGTCGGGAAAGAACATTCAGTATAATTTTATTAGTATTATGCTGTGTCGTCAAGTTCTTATGTTTATCCTTTGCTGTCAAACAAGCAAAATTGATCATGATATTAACCACTCTTGTTGGAAAAAGTTTGCATTCTTGAATCTATTGTGAAGGTGTCAAAGTGCTTATCTAACCCATCCTTGGGATGTGAAACTCGGATAAACAGTTATACATTTATCTCATTCATTTACAAATGGATTTTTGGCGTGGTTGAGGGTATTACCTAGAATCGGCACTGTAATAAGAATTTTGACTTATACTGTGAAGCTAGCAGTTCAATGTTGTTCGAAGATATGTAGATTGCAGAGCCCAAATTAATTGCTCTAATTTTGTTTGATGTAAGTCTCAATATTAGAGACATGAACAACGGTTAATTATCCCCATGTAATCGCTCCCTTTCTGCTTGTATGTTAGTGTGCTATCCCTATAGCAACAGATAGTGCAAGATCAATTGATAACTGTAATCATGTTTCTTTTGAACAGATTTATCGTTTGAACTGGTTCAATACGAGACCATAACACCCAGTAATATCGGCGATTTTGCCTTCCTCGAGATAACCGACAACAGTAAGTGTTGATATAGTAACCCATTTAGTACCAACCAGTAACAACGCCTTTTCGTGCATATGGGACTAAGAGAGTAAACATTCTTGCGCCGTACACTCTGTAAGAAAAAAAAAACGGTTTGAAAAAGGTTCTCGATTTTGCCACAATAGCAGCACCAAGAATGGTGTTTAAAAGAACCATTGTGACGAGGGATAGGCTCCCATGAGCACCATTTCCTCAGAAATGATGCCTACAAGAACCTTCATATCAATTTCTAAGCGATCTTTTTACTTTCTTCATGGTCTAGAGTTTTGCAACAGGATGGTAAACTGGAAATGTAAGTGCACCATCTATAAATATATTGGAGATAGGTATGTGTAGCGGGAAGTCTGAGGATTCTAAAAATGTGAAATCAGATTTTATTGGTGAGGAGAAGGCCCGCGGAATTGGCAAAAATCAATCACAAACAATATTTTCTCTCAGTGTTCTGACCTTCCCAGCCTGCTAGAAATCAACGCAGTCTTTATTATTATGCGTCCGAGTGTGAATGTGAACAATGACTGCAGTCCGTCGCCTCCTCCTACACAGCACGGTGTGAGAGCAGTGACGCATGACCTGTGCGGAACCTCGTATTTCTCTGCGCAAAAGAGGAGCGTTTTTGTGCTTAACAAATTGATATGTCTCAGAAATGGAGTTGTCAAGAACCTTTTGTTGGTCCAAGAGCCTGGTCCAAGAGGTGTCAGCACCCCCAAAACTGGTATTGCTATTAATTGACCAAAATGTCCTGAAACGGGCTCGTTTACTCTCAGTGTATGCCTAAATATTAACTGACCAGTTGAAAAGTAACCAAAAGCAAGTGTCAGTTTTGAAGGGAATGAATAAATTTTTATTATTTATGTTGATAAATAATTACATCACCTTACTATAAGGCCATAATATCGCACCTCTTCAGGACTCCTCGGGTCTACAAGAATTGAAGATAGTTTGATTTTGCGATGGGTCGAAAAACTTTTGACCCCAATTAGCGTTGAATGAGCAGAATTAAATAACAAGATTTGAGCCACTGGTATTTATAATGTAACATTACGCACATTTTGTATGGCTTTTAAGCACATGTTTAGTTTTTTATGCCAATTAGCCGTTAACAAGCCAAAAGAGATAACAGGGTTTCAGCCACTGGTATTTATTATTAACCTTACGTTCATTTGTATGGTTTTCTTTGCTGACTTCTACAGAGTTATCAGCCAGCCAGGTTTTCCATGCAAATCGCATAGACAAATATAAACATGCCAACGATTGATAAAATGTATTAAATTTGCCTAAAAGATAAAAAAAAAGAAACAACACTCGGTGATTCGGCGTGGTCGTGATATCACCAATAAGGAGTAAACAGGGCGTGACTATTGTACTGTAATATACACGGACTTACGTTATTTGCTAATAGACCCGTTTACTAAGTATTTCAAATTTATGGATTTTTTTTCCGGAAGACTAGTAGCGACGTATTTCTTTAACCAGCTCTTAATGAATGAAATACAATATTTGGAATCCAGTCTGCAGCATGTATCAATTGTTGCTCTGTCTGTGGAAAGCCTCTTACAAACTTTCAGGTTGTCAAGAACAACCGTTGTTTAAAAAGTATAGAATTAGTAAATATGTGTATTATATTCAAGTTCATTTCTGGAAAAAAATACTGTTACTAAACAAATACAAAACGTCAAGTGGGATATATTTGTGTACTCCAGTAGGCATATACATGTATAATCAACCGTGAATCAATGATGATTTTTTTTCTCGTTAAACTTTACAAGGAACCGGGACACCACTTGCGGCAACCGCCCGGCTCGTGGGTAGTCAGCTGACCGGACAAAACACAACGGTCGTCGCCGCCCTGCTCGTGGGGCAGTCACGGGCGATTCCACACGCCGTGACGGAGAATGAATCCGGCGGGCTGGTTGATCTCAACGGACGCGCTGCCATTGAAATCTCCGTCTTGGACAGCGCTGGTCAAGACGTGGAGGGGGTGAGGGGGATAGCCCTGAGTGTTCCGCTTGGATTCAACGACAATTCGCAGGCAGGGGACATGATTCCCGCCTACTTTTATAACGAAACGACGGGTAATTATCGTACGGTAGACTATCGTTATTAAGAACACTGATATAGCCAACTCTCATTATAACAAACACACTCTAAGTCCCAAAATTGGTATTTCCTTTATATTTTATTGTGTTTTCAACCTCGATATAACAAAATTTTACTATAACAAAGTAATCTATGGACCCATTGAGTTTGTTTTAACGGCAGTCCACTGTATTAAATTGGGACCATCTGTTCCATACAGTGAAGTGGGGGAAATGCCCTGTTTGAAAAAAAAAGTTTAGCCTACGTGAAAGCTTTGTATTGTTTATGATACATTATACTATTGAAGTTATCTAATCAACGAAATAATACTTCATGCACCAAATGCTACCACCTTTAACACCAAGGTTATTAAACATTAACACCACCACTTGTATATATACTTGGCAACACCATGGGTGTTAAATCTAACACCTTAGTTTTTGCATTATAGTAGTGGATTGCAGAGAGTATAAGCTCGTATTTGTCAAAAACACAAGTGCTATGTTTCTTGCAATGTGCTGAATAGTGTGAAAATAAATAAATAATAAATAAATCTTATTTTCCACATTATGAAGTTAGAAATAGAAGATAGTAAAACATCATTTAACAAAAAAGAAATTGATGACCGTCCTGTTGACACGTGTTTTTGTCTATATTATTAGGTATCTGGGTCCGGTCAGGTACTGGTGACGTCACCGTAGATAGTAGTGGATTGCGGATCTGGCATTTTACGGCGCCTCACATCACGTGGTGGTTGGCTGGTGAAGAAGTGGATGTGGTCGCCACACAAGGACCGACAATAGGTAGGAAACAAATTGATGCTTGTAGAAGAGAAGCTTTTATAGGCATTGACATGATCGGAAGAAATAAAACGTATCTCTAGAACCAAACTGGTTGAAACATTTACCAATCTATACACCAGCTGGAGTGTATGTCCTGGCTGGAAGAATTGTCTTGAATTTGTTAACTGAACGAGAATCAAGCACGAACATGCTAGGACTGAATTTCTCTCAGCCTCGATAGAGATTAATCCCTATAGAAAGCTACACAAAAAATTTGTCTGTCACAAGGTCTACTGATGGTTGTTCTTTAAAAATGAGTCTACATTTGACTACAACAGCTTAACCTTTGCATAGTCTACTTTATTCTAGATTAGATTTACCCCAAATTGAGGACTACCCCCTCCCCCAATCATGTAATTTACCATTGATGTAATTTATATAGTTGATAATTGAGGAATTACTGGTCTGTGAAATATTTCTATGCTTTTCTTTTAAATCTTATATTTCCATTGACTGTTTCATAATTCTTGTTGTCGTTTACAAATTATGATTTGATAAAGAGGCATTCAAAATTAGGAGAAAACAAGAACGATGCCAAAGTCAGCGTTCAAAATGATTTAAAATATAAATTTGGATTTTTTTTTTACTTTTTATGTGTATTTAAATGTTAGAGAATCAAGAAACGGAAACAATTTTTTGATTGTGTAGAAAAACTTTTATCAAATTTCATCATTAGATCAATGATTAATTATATTCTAAGTGTGTTAAAACAACTTAAAAAACTGAGCATTTATAAAGACGAATTGCTACCCAGTAACGAAAAGGGGGATATTTGAAGGTTTTTTTCATTGAATCAATCCATTTTCATACTTCACAGCGCCATATTTACAGTAATAGTCCTTTCCAATTTCATGAAGTACTGACATTTAGGTATTTAGCTGTGGAATGTTGATAAATCTTATCAAGCAAGGTGGATGATTACACGCAATCAAATTCTGCCAAATATTGCTTATATTTAATTCTAATCACATATCAATATTCTTACAAAACAATCATTGAAATTTAGGTTTTTAGCTGTGGAATGTTGATAAATCGTATCAAGCAAGGTGGATGATTACACGCAATCAAATTCTGCCAAATATTGCTTATATTTAATTCTAATCACATATCAATATTCTTACAAAACAATCATTGACATTTAGGTATTTAGCTGTGGAATGTTTATAAATCGTATCAAGCAAGATGGATGATCACACTCAATCAAATTCTGCCAAATATTACTAATATGTAATTCTAATCACATATCAATATTCTTACGAAACAATCATTTGTGTATCCCTTTTCAAACTAGTTCCCGTTACAGATGAAGGTGGTTACCTGGGGACCATTTTTACTCGGACACAATTTTACGTTCTCGTCATCGGAGCTGGAGGAATCCTCTTACCACTTATTTTGATTCTCATCATTTCATGGGAATGCTATGAATAGTAAGTTAAACAATAAAATGTTTGTATTTCCGTTTGGTATCATTTCTTTATTTTTTCATACCTGGCGTATGCATAAATCTGTTAGCGGATTTTTTTTATATGATTTCTGCATGTGTATACAGTGTGTCTCAAAAAATATTGTGCAAGTGAAAAGCGCCCTCTTTGAAAATTAGAAAATGCTCGTGTGACATGATGTCACATCAAATTCAAGAACATAGTCTTAGTTTTCAAATATTTTAGTTTTGTTCAATTTGCTTGTTTTAATCTTGAGATATGTTTATTTAAGTACGAAAGGGTAAAATCACAATTGTGCCACTTTCACTACAGACCCTTGTAAAAGCGACACAATAGTGATTCCAGCCTTTAGTTGTTTACAACATATCTCGCCATAAAACAAGCAAATTGGACGAAACAAACGGCATATAAAAACAATGATGTTGCCCTCAACGATGATGTCACAAAAGTATTTTCTAATTGCCAAAGAAGGCTCTTTTTACTTGCACAATTTTTTGAGACATGCTGCAGCACGTATCAAAAAATTGTACAAGTGAAAAGCGCCCTCTTTGATAGTTAGAAAATAATGGCGTGACACATGTTCATGTCAACATCAAGAGCAAAGTTTTAGCCTTCAAATGCTGTTTGTTTTGTTCAAATTTCTTGTTTTAATCTCGAGATATCGTGTAAACAACAAAAGGTTGGAATCACAATTGTGTCACTTTTACGGGAGGAGGGCCTTATGCTATTATTGGCTGTAGTAAAAGTGGTACATTGGTGATTTTACCTTTTCGTTGTTAACTGAACATATCTCTGGGTTAAAAAAAAACTTTTTGTGATAATATCACACCTTCGATTTCGCTAAAGTGTGGGATATCAAAAGTGACAGCAAGAGTAGACAAAGACAACAATCCTATTTCGTTTTGTTGTAATCAGGATCAATGAAATTATTGTGTAAAAACATGTATATATTTATTTTTCTTTCAAAGCCGCAAGAAGAGGCAGAAGTTTTTCACGGATTTCGGTGCCCCGCCTCCCGGCGAGCACGAGATGGAGGAGAGGATCACCAGCACGCGCGATAACCCCTACGCCGAATTCATGGGAGCCGACAACGCGGCCGTGGTGGAAGAGGACGAGACGGATAACGGACTCCCGGTCAAAATCGACACAGCCTTCAGTTATGAATACGTCAGTCCGTCCACGTTTATACCAAAACAGGGCGAGACGGAAGGGGCAAATGGGACGGATGATGCTAATGGCGTCGTCAACGTAGAAGTAGAGGCCGACGTAGAAGATAAGGGCGTCAACACGGATGACGAAGAAGCTGTCTAGTGGTTGCTATTTCTAGGGAGTAACGAAGTTTGACGTCACTCATAATTGTGGAATATTTTGTTGATACTTAAGTTCTTTCTCCTATATCGTCCAAAATTCACAAGACAAGTGTTTATTTCACAGAAACGCAGTATGTGAAGCAATTTTTGGATTTCATGAGATGATTAAATTAAAAACTAGAATACGTTTGAGCGCAATAACAATTATATATATATATTTTTTCAATCCACAAACATTATGAAAAAGTATTAAATTAAAGTAGTTTAACCCCCCCCCCCAAAAAAAAAACCCTGATAAATTTATGTCTTATGTCACTTCTCATTAAAGTAACATCAACATTGTCTGTTACAAGTCTAGAAACGCGCGTAACCACCACGTGACTCAACAACAACAGTACCGCCATTTATAAACACATGTTTTAGTGTCGAGTCGGACGCTACAAAATGCTCAGCATTCCTGAAATACTTAGATTATAATTGTTTCACCTGGGGTGAGAAAATATTAATCTCAGATGTACCGTTCACGGAAAAATGGCAACTTCTAAAATGTTTCTAAAATATTCCATAATTATGAGCATGACTGTATGTGTGTAGACAATGGCGGAACCAGGTGCAACACGTCGCAGCTGGTTGTTTCTACCAATAGGAGAGCGGCAGTTGCGTTGAGTTATGGTTTGGTCGTTTTCCTCCACATATTTCCGAACCAGTTTGACGTCATCACTTCAACTCTATCCTTAGGCCTCCATTTTTCCCTTTTACAAAATCAAAATTCCGTTTTTCAAATTTCCCATTTCCGCGATTTTCCGCGTTGCTCAAAATCACGTATGTAAACACAAAATTACCCAACACTTGCATGATCACAACTCAAATTTCAGCTATTTGAAATACATTACTGAAGCCGACCGTCATGGCAGTGAGATAGGCGGCCGGCAAAGGGGTTGGCTGGGGTGATTAAAGTTACTCTCATGATTGGTAATGTTATTATTTAGTTCAAGAATGATTTATGACACTTTAATATTTCTTCATTTTGTACTTTACTATAAATTTTAAGGTTATTACTTCAGCATTTCATGATTTCCCATTTCCCGCGTTACACTTCCCATTTCCGCGATTTTTCTCCGTGTTCCGTATCGCGGAGGAATGGAGGCCTTACTCTATCCCTAGCTAAGTGGTGTAGCTAGGAATGCTGTTAAGGAATTAAGGGTTCCAACACCTTATCATGTTTTTACCATGTTCTATGGTGTCCCCGAACTATGAAAAGCAAAAAAGATAAAAAAGCGTCCCAAATGTAGTGTTGGGGAGGAGAGGTCTCATGTCCAGAACTTCAGTATGCCACTATAACTAGCAGCTGAGGTATTTCAAATATTTATTACACAATATGTTAAATTTATATTTGCATGACCTTGCCATCCATTATGATACTGATATCTAAATCACAAGATTAGTAACCTACCTGATGGCCTGCTCCCCTGTTGTAGAAATTCTTAACAAATTTTCAAAACCAAGATATCAATATCGTCAGAAAGCCTATGTAACGAGATTTATTCACATAAAATTTTTATCCGCAGACAATTTGATTTTTTTTTCATTGTGTAGCGGGGAGATTGAGATATGAGAAAACACTATAGGGCTATTTTACAACGTTTCGTCCATATGAAATACATGTGACTAAATCTGGTAATTTTTACACAAATCATTTTTGAGAAATTCTTTTTTATCTTAATAATATTGGGTATCATTGCCAAATAACGACCCCTTTAGAACAAACTGTACACATTTTTTAAAAATAAAAATTACTACTAATATATATTTTAATAATAA
>JZLH01S0016424.1:24348-46624 GCA_001188425.1 Eucidaris tribuloides | reverse complement strand
TTATTATTATTATTATTATTATTATTATTATTATTATTATTATTATTATTATTATTATTATTATTATTATTATTATTATTATTATTATCTATCTATTATTATTATTATTATTATCTATTATTATTATTATTATTATTATTATTACTACTATTATTATTACTATTATTATTATTATTATTATTATTATTATTATTATTATTATTGGTCATGTGTCGTATGGTGGGGCCCCTTTGCGTTACAGGCACCAAAATTAAGAATTTTGTCACTTCTTGCATTTGAACCAATATAACTCAAAAAGTACTTATCAGAACCCAACAAAAGTAGGCATATACATTTTCTGAAAGCTTATACTTCAAAGAATCTCAATCAGCCAAGGTCAAGTTGCTATACAGGGTGTGTAAAAAAATGAAGGGCAATATCACAAAAATGTATAGTTTTGTGATATTGATGACAACTAATTGCACTTGTCAGTATCAAGACAAGGTTCAAAATTGATGTCATGGTGTGAAAGAGCACACTTTCAGCTTCAAGAAAATGTATGGTTTTACTACTGTTCGATTTTCAGAAGTAGGAATACAGGGTGTGGCAAAATATGTTTAAAATTGTTTTGCGATTTGTTACAATAACATTAATTACACTAATTAAACAAACATTTTACTAAACCTAATTAACAAATTTTAGAGATAAATCAGTAGAATATTGTTTAATAAATGGGTCAGTAGAGTTTATTTAAAAATGTCAACCAAAATGTAGCCCTGAAATGAACATACATGTGTGTCCTTAATACATGCAGTACTTCCATGCTTCATAACGTGTACAAGTCAAGTGCAAGCATGAGCTACACCAGTCATTAATTAAGTAATTAATGACCTGGAAGACAATTAATGTCACTTTTACTTTTGAGAATTGTTAACAACATGTGGCAAGTTAGTCAGATGCATAACTCCATGATAGCTTATCTGCTGCAAATAGTAGGAAAAACAAAAGAGTACAGGTGAATTTGCAATTTCCTCATAGAGATTGTACACACTCCTCCTCCGCTTATTCACCAGATTTATCCTCGTCAACATTTTTGCATTTTCACTAATTAAACAAAGTGTGATGCAAGATTGCTTATCAGATTTCAAAAGCAGAGTAATTTATGCTGCAGAATGAGCCCAAATTCATTATAATTGGATGAAGGATAGCTCTGATGCATCAAATTCAATTAAGAAGAGGACTGAAAAATGTAACGCCACCAGGTATTTGGGGGTCCCACCATACGACACATGACCTATTATCATCATCATCATTATTATCGTGATTATTATTATCATTATGCATTTATACACGCTCTTTATCACATAATTGTTAATTGGGGAAAAGGTATGATTTTAACAATCTCTTAAACCGGTTCAAGGAATTAGCAGATTTAATATCAGTTGGAAGTTCGTTCCATTTCTTGGCTGCAGTCACAGTAAGTGTACGATCACTTTCTCTGGTACCAGTTTTGGAAATTGAAAGATGAAATGTATAGTTTGAACCAGACCTAAGATTTGGTATCAAAGGACAATGTAGTGTAAAACAATCCTTGATATATGCTAGTGCTTGACCATGTAATGACTTGTAAACAAAGAGAAGAATTTTGAATATAACCATTTCCTTTACTGGAAGCCAATAAAGTGATTTGATCAGTGGCATGGCATCATGGTGGCGACTACACTTAACGTTGACACGAGCAGCCCAGTTTTGTAATCTTTGAAGCCTTCGTAAGTGTGTACAGGGCACCTCAGTTAGAAGCCTATAACAATAATCCAACCGAGAAAGTACATGACTGAGTATTGCATGATGAAATGTATCATTAGTTATGTACTTACTGATCTGAGACACATTTTTCAATTGAAAACGAATAGAATAAATTTGCATGCGCATTACCATATAAATTAAATTTTTAGAAGGTTTGCTTGCAAAATAACCAGTTGCTACACACTAAGAAAAATAGGCTCAACTTTGCACCTTTAAAGATGCAGACCGATGTCACACTGGGAGCACCTTTAAGAGTAAAACTTTGCACCTTTCTGAAACGTGCAAGGTTGCACCTTTTCTAAAAGGTGCAAAGTTTTACCCGAAAGGTGCAAAGTTACACCAGAAAGGTGCAAAGTTGCACCCGAAAGGTGCAAAGTTGCTCCATAAAAAAAAATATATTCTTCTTTTTCTTGCAAACTGTGTGTTTTTGTGTGTGAACCGCAATATACGGTACGTTCATTCCAGTGCTTTTTATATTATTTACATTATAATGCACTTTATTAATTAACTTTTACAAATATTTAAAAACGCGTACAAATATGACCTTACCGGGGCTCGAACCTGCGACTTTCCGCACTTGAGACGGACGCTCTACCCACTTGGCCAACACGTTGGCTGTGAAGGTATTTTCACATAATTATATAGTGTTGAAGCCGAATGTGCATTATTCTCATCCTTTTAAGGTGCAATTTATGGACCTATAGGCCGTTTTCGTAATATATTCAAATTCCATGCATACCTTTTAAACAAAAGTTGTTTTTGACAACCAAGCTTGTCTGAGCTTGTCCGACATAGAAAAATGTATAATGTATGCAAGTTGCATTTTCCGTATTGAAATTGTATTCATAGAAACAGATGGTAGAAATAGCTCACACGAGGCTTCGGAAGAGAAAACATCCATAAATTTGCATAAATGTGCACCTAAAAGGTGCAAACTTGCAAGCATGATGGAGTGGGGCGCGCGCTGAACCGTGAAAGGTGCAGAGTTTCTCGAATACCGCCGCAGAAATTGCTCTGCACCTATTTCCGCAAAGTTGCACCTTGTGCGCACCTTTATTTTTTTAGTGTGTATCTAAGGTGATTTGATATCACCTGGAAAGGAACAGTAGACCACTTATTATTATTTTTTCTAGATCACAGAGAACATTTTTCTAAATGTTTCTTGTACTGGCTTTTTAAAATTGTACGCTCATACACGCGTACAACAAACTCATTGGAATAACACAGATCACATGGAACCATATAAAGGTACAACGTGCTTGTACAAAATAATGTCCGAATTGTGTTCATTTATTCAAATATTTCTCCAGGGTGCCTATTCAACAATTAATAAGTTGGTCTCCAACGGGGACCTGGATATAAAACAAAGAATTGTACAAAAGTAGAACACACATATAAATCAGAAAATATCCTACAAATTATACACAAAGTAATGATTAATACATAAACACAACATTACTATAAGATAGTAAAAGTAAGAGAATAAATCATCGTGCGGCTGGCAGAATGTCGTAAGTAAATGCATTAAGCAAAATATCGTTAAGGCCCTGTCACACATTAGCGTTTAGAACCAACGTGTGTCTAACGTGTTCGAAAATTTAGCGTACGTTGTCAGTCGTTAGTAATACGCTTTACATACGTTGTATTCATAAGATGTGCGCCCAATGGTCGTCGGCCACGCTGGTGTTGATTTCTTATTTCGGACATGTTCATAATTTTGAGCTTGTGGTAACGTGCTTACCAGTGCACTATGTTCTCGTTGAGTATTCGCTGTTTGAACGTTCCACACGTTGGTTGTTCGTTTCTTAATCGTCCGCTGTTCGTTCAAAACACGTCCATCCCTCCGTTGCCATAACGAATGCTCAACGCACACATAGCGTCAAAGGATAAAGGAACTGTCACACATCAGCGCGTAGAGTCAACGTGTGTCGTAAGGCCACCGCACACTACACGATTTTCCGTCGCACGACTGACCGATTTGGATCTGAAATAAATGAGCGTGTACGAAATATAATTTTTTTTTGTTTTTTTTATTTTGGATCCAACTCGGTCAGTCGTGCGACGGAAAATCGTGTAGTGTGCGGTGGCCTTAACGTGTTCGAAAATTTGGGTGCACGTTCGCGCACGTTGTTAGTCGTTGTTAACACGGTAGACATACGTTGTATTAGTTAGCTGTTCGTCCAAAGGTCGCCGGGGTGCGCTGAAGAACGCTGCTGCCCGACGTTTGATTTTGGACGTGGTCAAAATTTTGAGTGTGTGACGTGTTGATCAACTTCCATCGGCTTTCGCCGCGCGCCCGTCTGACGTTCTTGCCGCTAGTCTACCGTTAGAGTAACGTGTGCGTACAGAATAGCTAACGTACAGTGATATTTTTTTTGACGTCACATCCTCCTAGAGTGGCTCCTTCATCATTTCACGCTGCGTAAGCGCTGTCACTCGTAACCTGGACGCTGGATATGCGATTACAATTCATTCCTCATTCGTTTGTCATTAGTTTTCACACATTTTTGACCTGGAATTTGAACGTGCTTGAGCGTGCTTGAGCGTGTTTGGACTTTGCCAAAATTTTGCAACGAAAAACATATACGTTGGGCACACGTTGATTCTAAATGCTAATATGTGACAGGGCCCTTAGTAGTTTTCTTCTTGTTACATGAAAACCATTTGCTTATTTCACATGAAATCAAAGTATGGTGGTCTTTGAGGTTCTTGTGTCAGTATGTTAATCAGAAATAGAGAATAAGTTTTTTTATTATCAATTTAGAGACAATATACTGCTAACGACATTTTGCTTAATGCATTTGCTAACGACATTCTGCCAGCTGCTGCACAACGAAATATAACAATGATAATAGTTGAATAAATATAATTTGAATGTATACAAATCGTGAGGGTATTTAAAAAAATACAAATTCTGTTCGTAAGTGTCAGTGAGAACTTATTCTAACTGTCAAAAATATTAACGAACTAATGATTAACACAACATAATTAAACACACCATTTATTGATAATGATTAACACAAAATAAAATATAAACGTATCATACACTACTATCAGGAATAATAAATTTAACAAAAGAATTTTGTAAAAATTGTGTAGAAATCGTTTGGTTGATAAATACAAATTTATTTTAAAAGTGTCTATAAAAACATATTCTTAGTTTAAAAACAAATTATACATGACAATAAAATGCAATTATACATTCTAATTATATATGATTAAAGAATATTGCTTCATCCTTAGTTTTAAACAGTAAATACAAATTTATTTAAAAGTGTCTATAAAAACATATTCTTTGTTTCAAACCAAATTATACATGACAATAAAATGCAATTATGCCAATTCTATGATGGGAAATATTACTTAATCATATACGTGTAAAACTGTAAAGACTATCGATAACTTTAAGATCAGAAGGAAGTGAATTCCAAACAGATATTGCAGAATATATGAAAGACTTTTAAATAATATTCCGTATTGCACTTAGGTAGAATCAGATTGCCATTATTTGAATATCTTGTATTGTGAGATTGAATAAAAGAAGTGATTAAAAAGTGTCCTTATAAAGTTAGAAGATAAATCATGCATACACTTATAAATAAATAGACATCTGAAATACATAACACGCTTATGAAAAGACAACCATCTGACCATGCAATTGACACGTTCAAAAAGAGTGACAGACGGGATATAAAAATTAGCCTTTAAAATCTCTCTTGCAGCACGTATTTGCAAAACTATGCACATGTACATCATATCGCGACCCCCATACTTCACCACAATAATCGAGCTGACTTTGAATTAAGCAATTGTAAAATAAATTCAGGGTCTCAACTCCAAGAAATTGCCTAATACGACTCAAAATATACAAACTTGTAACTACTTTTATACATACATAATCTACGTGATCGTGCCATGATAAACTTTCGTTGATAATGACGACTAAACATTTCGTTGTTCGTACTCGTGACAATGTGGTACACTTAAAATTTAGTGATACATCAGAATTATGTCCTTTGTCATAAAATGATTTACGTTGCTTGGATCCAATGATCATAAAATATTTTTGTTGTCAATATTAAGACTCAATTTGTCACATTTTAACCAAATACTGACGTTATCCAAATCCTCTTGTAATTTGCATAATAATCCCTGATGATCCCATCCACATAAATACATAGTTGTGTCATCAACATACATCGTAAGATTACTATTTTTCAGATCATTGGAAAGATCGTTAATCATAATCAAAAAGAAAAGGGGGCCAAAACTGAGTCTTGTGACACCCCTAAAATGTTTTGTGCGTATCAGAAAAAAAAATATTAAAAGAAACACTTTGTGACCTTTCACATAAATAGGTGTAGGGCTTAAACCAATCCATGGCAGTTTTAGAGCAGCCAATGGCACTCAGTTAACAGAGAAGAATGTGAATATCAACCCATCAAATGCACGTTTTAAATAAAGAAAAACAGCACAGACAATTTGACCATTATCAATGGCACAATGTCAAGGGTGAGTCATTGAAGCGAGAGCCGCCCCGGTCGAGTGACCGAGACGGAACCCAAATTAAACGTTACTTAAAATAGAATCTTTGGTAAGATAGTCATACAATTGCTTGTGTGTTACTCTTTCAATAATATTACTGGTAATAGAAAGGACCGAAATTATATAATTCTTAACGTCACTTACGTCACCCTTCTTGTGCAGTGAAAACACCTTTTTCATTCAGTAGGGAGCACTCCTTCATTTAACGATTGATTAACGAGATTCTTTACTGATGTAATATAGAACCTTTAGCCAACTTAAGAGGCTTAGCAGGAATACCATCCAAACCAAATGACTTTGGTTATAACCTTGACAATTCACGTAGGGCACTATTTTCATCTATAAGAATAAAATCGAATAAATCATTTTCATCTGACACGAAAGCATTGTCTATTTGTACATTCATCACAAGGTGATCACTATCATTAGGCATCTTTAAATTGATGAAAAAAAAATCGTCGAATGCATTTGAAATATTTATGTCACCTTTGATTTCCGTGTCATTACATCTAATGAAATCTGGACAACTGGTTCTAGATTTAGGTAATAAAAGTTTTAAGCATTTCCACATAGACTTAAAGTCACTGCTATTACGTAAAATTGTATTTTGAATGAAAGAATACTTTGATTTATTTGGATCGACGGTATTATCCATTGATGGGCAATGGACTGTAGGGCAAGGCCATTTATCGTGATTTTCCGTACTCCCATTAGTGGTATTTTACAAATCCCTGATGATGATTATTTAAATATTACTAAACCCGTAAATCCGATTTTTAATACCGTGTGCGCGTTTTTGAGTAAATTAATTATGATGGTTATTTATAATGTCGTGACCAAGTTCGTTTTAGCAGTACGTGGCATGGAATATCACGCCGTCACATTCTCGTTCACACTCCTCTCGTTCACACTCTAGGGAGTGCTTGACAACCTATGATGTCACAATGCTTCTGTGAATCCGAAGATGTTTAAATACTGAATAGGAATTTCGGTGAGGCACAACCATTCTATAACTACCGGAGGACTGCGTGAATGGCTTTTGTTAAATTCAAGAAAAGAATATCTTCACCAGTGCATTCCGATGCGTATAATGTAGAGCCACAGGCCTTAATAGCTGTAAAGACTGATCTAGTGACTAATGTTCCTGTCTGTGAAATCGCTATTGACAGTGATTCGTTCTTCTAAGAATGGGACTGAGAACTTGCCTAACTAATTAGTCGATTATCTCATCAATGCGCCAATAAAACTTGGAGAACAAATGTGTTTTCTCATCAGCAACTTCATCTTAATCAAACTGTAATGATATTTTTCAATACCAATCTGGAGACTACGATTTTTTTCTAGGGCGTTATTTTGTCAGTGCCCTACAGTACACAATGAATTGAGGCGTTGTAAGTCGTTGATATATCTCGATCATAGTTAAAATCATATTCTACTCTTGTCAAGACAAAATGTTGGAAAATCTCACTGTTCAAATGAGGGTATGTGTTAGTTCGCAAAGATAAAATTCATGTTTGATGAGTCCTTCAGGAACTATTTTGTGAGCAGATGAAATCAAGTCCATTGCATAGGAGATGCTCTCATTCGTTATTCCTTTTGGCAGTTTATATTTGAAACTTTTCTCACCAGGATTATCTTTACATCGGTTCGTTCTCACTCCAACCGCCACTCCACAGTTTGGCCATGAATATGAGAGTCAAAATTTGAAGAACTTGCATGTCGTCAAATTACAGAAATTACACAAACATTGGCAGACTTCCTGATTCTTTACCATGTAAAATCCACGTAAAATCTAAAACTCTGTTACACATGCGAGGTTGAATATGTACGTGGTTGTTATACAATATTGATAATGTAATTTAACTTCTATCTTTGTTGTCTCACCTTCATTCGTTTTCTTACAATTTACATGCAACAAATCGTGTATTCCCGTATACTAAGTTTGTATAGTTTCCATGCCTCTGGCAATGACGACTGTGTAAGTTATTATTTTTTATAATCGTTTCATTTACAATTTTTCTTATTTTATCGAAATACGCTTCACTTTTGTTGACACACTGGCTATATTTTTCCAAAATTCGGGACCATGTTTTGTATCATGTGCAGTTTTTGTTGTGTTAACTGCATGATGGCTACCACTGACAACTGGCTTGATACCTTAGTTTTTACTACTTTATTTTTAAAGTATTTACCAATCAACACATATTCGATCCTTAATGCAACTTGAAGTTTGGTTTCGCGATGTATAGTATTTACTGTTGTAAAACTTTCTCCATCCTACATCATCATAACTTGTTTGTATCGTTTTAGAGGGTTCCTGAAAATAATTATAGGTACATGTAAATAGACCTACAGTATCTTTCTTTCAGGACAACATTAAAAAAGAGAGCCATGATGAACGGATTCATAACACGTTAGAACACGGAACAAATACTGAGCACAAAGAGATAAAAACGACTACCACGACTACGTTAAGGGAGAAACATACAGGTTGTTGCTGGGGAGAGATATGGGGTAGATGTTGCATCGGTGAATGGGGTTACTGTGAATGTAGATGGCGTGGCTCCATCATCCGTGCACACTTCAGAGATCGTCTTGTTCCAGTGATGCGCAAGAACGGCGCTCTCCTTGTCCGTACATTCCGTTTCATTCCGTTCTTCAACAACGATGCTTACATTTAGCAGTACCGCAGTCCCTGCCACATTTGTCACTTTACAACTGTACGTTCCGGAATGGTTAGACTGAGCGGCTGAAATGAATAAATTGACAGTATTTCTGTAAACTAGTCGCGATTGGCCTTGACATTGGGAGATATTTGAGGGATTCCAGTGGCGACAGAGGGACTGTAACCGGTTGCCATCGCCATCGTACCATTCAATCGATGCGTTATTATTAGCGCTGAATGGACAAGGTATCTCTAACGATTCACCGGAACATAGTAAGAGAGTTTCATTGAACGTGACATCAGTACATGGGGCAGGAGGACAGATCAGTTCTTTGTCGGTGATGTGCCTGTCTGTCATATATGATGGAGATGCACAGATAACAGTCGGAGACTCCAGGGAAACATCACCCATCACAATTTCATCTTGTAACCACTGAAGTTCACACGTGCATTCCCACGGGTTCTCCGTCAAGTGGATGGTGGTTTTCGCCATCATTACGTTAGATAAAACATCGAAAGCTAAGACTTGAATTTGATTTTGATTCAAGTTTAATGTGTCGAGGAAATTTGTAGAACCAAACGTACCCGACTCTATGTACTTAAGACCATTATGAGCGAGGTCTATCACCACTAATTTTGGGAACGAAATAAAGTCATTCTTGTGTAATTTCGTGATTTGATTCCAACTCATCCCTAATATTATCAGGTCAGAAGAGTTGATCAAACTTGGTATTGTTCTAAACCGGTTTTTGTCGATCTGCAATGAATATAGACCGATAGCACGGATATGATGTAAAGAGTCAAGTAAATTACCTTTTAAGGACAAATGTGTTAGGGCAGGTAGTTCAACATTTCTAAACAATTTTGTTATACTTACAATCCCATCAGAAATATTATCAACCAAGACACGCTTTATGTTGGAAATATTAAACAGGGAAACTGATATGTTGAACGTGGGATTATGTCTAAGATCAAGGACTCGGATATGGTGCGAAGAAGCAGAAAATATACTTATTTTTAAAGTCTCAAGCCTGTTGTTCGCTAAAAACAACTTCAACGTGCCTTCTGACGGTAATGTCTGATCTTGGAATTGAACTATGGCATTATGCGATAAGTTTAAGATCAGTAAATGTACCATGTGAACAAATGTACCACTCTCAATGTAATCGATTTTATTGTCCGATAGATCGATAACTTGTAAGTTTTGTAATCTGCTAAATGTTACACTGCTAATATTAGTAACCCTGTTTTTTTTCAGGTACAAATAATTTAGGTTCGTTAGATGAGAAATGAATTCCAAAGATTGTATTTCATTTTCACAGAGATGTACTAGTGTTGTAGAGACACTCGGAAATATTCCCGAATTAATCGAGAAAATTTGGTTGTTATCCAGCGATAAATTTGGGACGTTTTCAGGAATGACCTTGTCCAGCCGCGAAATTATGTTTTCTGATAGTCTTAAAGAGCCCAGTTTTTGAAAATTACTCAACTCCCCCTCTGCAATATTACGAATAATATTATCGGATAGGTTGATATCCCATGCATATTGAGCACTACTCACGTCCGATATCGATGAAATTCTGTTATTTTCTAGATGTAGACGACGAAGATTGGGTAAGTTCAGAAAGGCCCCATTTTCAACAATGCTTATATTGTTTGCATTAAAAGATAGTACAAAAATGTTCTGATGAGACAATGTGTAAATGCATGTTATCCTATTCCCATCAAGAAACAGCTGCCATAGAGCTGGAAACCTATCTACATCTTCCTGAGTGAGAATAGTGATTTTATTTTGTCGTAAATACAAAGAGCGTAGAGCTGGAAGAGAAATATTTGGGATCATTGTTAGTTGGTTCTTGTTCAATTTAAAGTCACGTAGTTTCGGCAGATCATAAATGGAGTTTCTGTCAAGAAAAGTAATTGCGTTGTCCGTTAGTGTAAGGAAATCAAGATTCGACATGTTAGTAATGGAAACCATGTGAATCTTGCATGAAGCCATATATAAATATGCGATGAGAGATCCCGATATGTTAATGGAATAGAACTCATTCGAATCCAAATTTATGACTCCGAATATGTGTCTTAAATGTTGAGGATAGTTAAAATGAAAGTGGTTGATTCTATTATGGCTTACAATTAACGATTTAAGGGTTGGCATGTGAGGCGCCCCATTTATCGACATGATTTGATTATTGTTTAAGATCAGTTCTCTCAGCGAATTGGACCCTTGAAAATCATCGGTAGACAATGATTGAATGTGGTTAAATTGAATGTCTAATAACAGCAATGATTCGAGATATTTAAAGCTGTCAAGACTTGAAATCAAATTGTGGGAAAGTATTAACTCTGCCAAAAACGGCGTGGACCAGAAAATGTCCTCACGTATGGCCGCGATTCTATTGAAAGCTAGATTTAAGACATGTAAATTGGTCATATTAGATAGGTTCTCTATGCTTCTGATCCTGTTCTCGTCCATCCTTAAAATTACAACACGGGCGGGAAAATGAAACATTCGCGAACTGAGTCGCTCAATAAAATTGTTTTGCATCGTAACTCCGAAGACTCCAGTTGTATGGACATGTCGAAGTTGACATGTACAGAAGAATATCTCCACGAGCAGTGGCACTTGATGAACGAGTTGCGTCGCCGTTCCGCTGAGCGGGTTACCATCCAATCGAAGAGACGACAGCCTGGGCAGATTCCCGATTCCTGCTAAATCCTTGAGGTCGTTATACTCCAATTGCAGTGACATAAGTTCGATTAACGGGTTAAAGGTGCCATTCTCAATGCTGTGGATACGGTTTCTCGTCAGAATCAGTACTTCTAGGCGTGATACATTCTGTCAACAGAGAAAGATGGAGACATATGGAAGTTGGAGAAAGAGAGAAATGTGATATAATTATAAACGGTGTTGGATGAATTAATTTTCAGTGTGCTATGCCAGCGCAAAGAGATGCCCTGCCGGAAAGAAAATTCACATAGTGCCACATTGTGTTCACACTCTTGTCACAACGTAAACACACTGTGGACAACATTGTGCTTTTTCCGGTAGGGTGTCTAAGATAATGTATCGGGTTCAATCTTTCTGTTGGAAGAGAGAGTTTTGCGACAAGAGTGCATTAAAATTGATATTATTTGTTGTCAAAATGCCTATTTATTTGAAGCCATGTAAAACCGTCAATATCACGGGAGTAACCACTGATGTTACTTCCTGAAATAAATCGGTTTTTTTTTCAGAATTCATTATTTAAAAGTAAAAACTCAGAACTACTCACTCCAGCAAACGGGCGTACCGGAGGCAGATTGGGGGGGGGGGAGGGAGGGAGGGGCAAAGACCTAAGGGGGCTCACACACACACACACACACACACACACCACACCACACTCACACACACCACAGATAGTAACACACACATCACACACACACGCACGCACGCACGCACGACCACTGCACACACCAACCACACACACACACACACACACACACACACACACACACACACCCAAACACACATCCACATCCAGTTCATCAATGTACATGTAGGCCAGGTTTTCGTGTAGCCCTTATACAAAATAGAATACAAAATCTTGGAAATTTATGCTTCCACTGGCAAGATATGAATGAATAAACAATTAGTACTCGAGCCCAGTATAAAATAGCCTAGATCTGCGCACAGTAAGTCTATGGGATGAAATGGGCAGATGAATCCGGTCAACTTACGATTTTCACTTCTTTAAAGCAATAAATAATCATTTTGAAATAAAAAAATTTCAGGGCTTCATTTGTAGACCTTATCAAAGACACTGGTAGCATAGGGAATCATGCAGCTCAGATTTTTTTTAAAACTGGAAACAATGTTATTCAATGCCTTTAAAGTGTGGTCATTATTAGCCTGTGGCTTTAAATGATCGGAAGTATGTGTGCCCACAGTAATTTTTTGTTGTTGAAATTTTTGACTTTAAGGGCGTGTTCACACTAGCCAAGACGTGGGCCAATGTAGGTTCAACCCGGGTCGATCCGGATCGACCCGGGTTCATATTTCTGTTCACACTAGGCGAGACGAACATTCGACCCGCATCAATGCACATCGGCAAAGTGGCATATCTGACCCAGAAGTTAACGTTCTCGTACCTGTGACGTAGGTAGAATCGTGGCGGGTATCGATATAAATACGCGACAAATGTTGCTCATGAAATATCGTCGAAAACATCAGCGATACCATGCCAGAAACCGAAGAAAGTTGGACCATGGACCTACTAACACATGGTTGGACGGAATAAGGCGGGCAATGGCAAAAATTCTTATAAACCAACACCAAAGGTTGATGATGTCACTAACGTTAAGCGCGGCGCTGATTTCTTCGATGCCATCAGTGTGTAAAAATCGTACCCAGTGGGTCCGGATCAGGGCGGCTACTCAACATTATAATTTCCTTCTACGGACATCACTTTTCCCCTACGCCTCAAAAACCCAATTTTCCCCTACGAACCTATGTTTTCCCCTACAAATCATTAAAACCCCCTACCTTTCCCCAGCGGAAGGTCGTTTTCCCCGTATAGGTATCCCCGACAACCTACGGTCGATCCGGATCGACCCGGGTTGAACCCGGGACGTGGAACAAACTAGCTATACTGTGAACACGCCCTAAAAAGGTGTCATTCGGTGTACGTTTGTTCCGAGAAACTACGAATTGTTGGCTAAAATGTTATTGCTATATATATTGAATTTATTTAGGACATCAAAGATGGAAATTCCTTGCATTTAGCATTTAATAAGTGAAATAATGCCCAAGATCTGTTTTGCCGTTTTGAAATTCATTTAAGCAATCCTTTTTCCATTAATTTTCATTGGCCTTATGGCCCTTCAACTCATAAAGGTTCCCCCCCCCCATTTGTCAACAGCCGTTGCAAGGTTGTAGTCAGTTTCTATATAAAGCCAAATGCTCTGTAAACCATGTACCGGCACTATTAGATACAATCAAACATGTTGTGTTTTCAAGTACTAGTAAACACTTTTTAGCACATAAGCTCGTACGAAATTGTGTCTGGTCCTTTAGTATCGTCAAATATTAAAGGCATTGTATAACAATGTTTCCAGTGTAAAAAATCGTGAGTTGCATGATTCTTCATGCTACCAGTGTCTCTGATACGGTCTAAAAAGGAAGCCCTGAAAAAATGGCAGTTTAAAACGATCATTAAGCTTTAAAAAAGTGAAAAATAATTGAGAGACCATTCCAGGTCTTCCCCATAGAATGCTGTTTTGCAGAGTTTCCTATCGGCTGATACTAAATTAATGTGCCAATTTGCATCTGCACATATTGTACCTTTCAACTCCAAAATCGAATCAGTATACTTCTCCCAAGTTACATCAAAATTGAACCAGTCATACTCAAATGTACCCGTGAGTAATGAGCCCAAACCAGACATATTTTAGGCTGTGACCTTTGACCTTTCAGCTCCAAAATCTAATCAGTTCATTGGTACCTCATAATAGATACTTCACCCAAGTTACATGAAAATCGGAATGGCCGTTCTCAAGTTATTGCAGTAACGAGCCCAAATCATATATATTTTAGGCCCAGTGGCCTTTGATCTTTCAGCTCCAAAATCTAATCAGTTCATTGGTGCCTCATGGTACATACTTGGTCCTAGTTACATCAAATCCGATTTGCGGTTCTCAAGTTATGGCGGTAACATGAACCGGTAGCGGACGGATGGACGGACGGACGCAAGGACGCAAGGACGGACGCACGGACGGACAACCCGAAAACATGATGCCTCCGGCAACTTCGTTGCGATGGCATAAAAAGGGATACATAAATTAGTTTTTGAAAGTTAGAATTAAAGAGAATACACAGTACTGGTTGAGTACTTGCAGAACAACATCATTTTAATATCAGGTACTTTCAAACCTTCTGTGAACAGATGGTATTCTGAAAATATCACCATAGTACAGGAGAGAGTAGTTGAAAACAACAGAACACTTCGTTTTTGACAAATCTGCAACACAAATCCCCACTGCTGACAAAGTACTAACACTGAAATCAATATGTAGGACTATGTTAATTGTTGACATACTTTAGCAATGGAATGGGCACTACATATGGAAAACTTCACTTGTTCGATCTGGCAATCCCTCATCTTTTTATTGTATATTGATTGAATTAGTCACACATTGTAATGCAAATGTAATATACTCTCACCTGGAAACCAATTAAATGTGAAATTTTGATGAAAGATTTGCCATCATCAACCAGTACTGTGTATTCTCTTTAACAAGTCTTAGCTCATATTTTTTTCCTACTCTTCTACCTTTTTTTTTGATGGAAGGGAGGGGGCATTTTAGTGGGGGAGGGCTTCCTATTTTTTTTTTGGGGGGGGGGGGCAAAAACTCTAGTATTTTCATCTCCACAACATAGGTTAAAGGTTAGTCTGCAGGCACAGACTTTATTTTGGCACTAAAATAATACAGCGCCTTGAACCAAGTCTTATTTTGCTGGTCAGCCTTGTCTGGAGTAGCTATAGCACAGGGCCTATGGAAGTACTAGTCTGCAGCACAAGTTGTTCTGACCCTGATTTGTGTAGTACGACGGACAAGGGAGTGAGCCTGCAAACTAGGTAGAGGTATAGATCATGTATCTTGTTGACCTGTTGGCCAAACTTATACCTTCTTTTTTATTTTTTATTTCATTTTTGATTCCCTTTTTTTACTTGCTGATCAACATGGGCATCGGCCCCTTCGGCCTCCTTGGCTACGCCACTGACTCATGTGTATTGAAGTTGCTATTGCAAGCATCACCTTATATTTAAGCTAACATTTTGATATTTTTCTTTAACCTTAGCCCTGGGACTGCTACAACTTTGAACGCAAACTGAGATAAACCATTCGCGCGCGAAGCCCAGTGAAAAATGAAAATGGATACATAAATTAGTCTCTGAACGTTAGAATTAACAAGTCTTAGCTCATTTACTCATCCATTCTTCTCCCCCCCCCCTTTGTGTTGTGGTTTTTTTGTGTCTGTGTGTGGGGGGGGGTTAGGGAGAGGAGGAGCATTTTTTTCTTGAGGGGGGGGGGTGAGGCCGGGGGAAACGTACATCATTATAAGTAGTATTTTTAGCATGATTTTTATTATTATCATTCATTTATGTACCATAGTCTATGGTATAATGATTTTCTTATTTCGTCGCGGGCATGCAGAAAGGCCCTTAGTACCATAAATTTGTACATGCACACGACGATTTCATAAGTTAAACTATAACATTTTTGTGGTGTTGCATTTAGTAGTGCGACACCACAAGAATGTTTATGAGCTTGTTCCTGCGAACTGTTTAGGATGCATTTTGTAATTGTTTCATTTAACCTCTATAGTGCCCAATTTAAAACAGTTGGCCACCCATTTGGTCCTGCTAGAGCATTATCATGTTTACAGTGGACCATTTATCGCATTGTATGTCCCGTTAATAACTTTGTTGTCAAATTGTCATCAGATCATTTAGATTAGTTTCTGTATCAACATTCTCGAAACAAAAGAGATATTAAAGGTAAATTACATGATTGGGGGTAGTCCTCAACTTGGGCTGAAACTATTCTAGAATCAAGTAAACTATGTAAGGATTCTCCTGTGAAAATCTTGTAGTCAAACGTTGACTCAGTCTAAAATAAACAATGTCAATATCACTCGTAGCACGGGGACCTGCTGTGTGGCTCTCTATGGGCCTTATTTTTATCGTCCCCGGATAAAATTAAGATACTCTTATGTTTATGCTTGATTCTCCTTAAGTAAACAAATTAGAGACAAATCCTTCCAGCTGGGAGATCCACTCCTGCTAGTGTGTAGTTGGTATATATTTCAACTCATTTGGTTCTTGAGGCGTTTTCAAGTGTTCCCAATCATGTCACTAACCTTTAAATTTGACCCTTCTTACCAGTTCCCTTGCTAGCTCGTACAATTTAGGGCCCACACATGGCGCCAGTGCACTGCACCAATCTGCACATACACAAACGGCAGAAACGCGCGTTTCTTTGTTCTATTGTGAATGTCAGATATATAACATCTCAAAATGATTGATATTAAAACTGTGTGGTCATTGTTAGCCCCTTGTTAGCCTGTGGCTTTAGAAAGACTCAATGATCAAATTAGTAAAATGGCACTTGCTTCCTCCTTTGTGCAAAAGACGAAGCAACATGGGACAGCTATAAACAACTGCCTGCCCTGAAGGTTTAATTTACTCTAGAAAACCACCATGACGTAATAACGTGCAATACATAATTTTGCCGACATGTTGGTATCAATAAATTCAACAGGGAGATGCATATATTGTATGCATTTTCTTTTTGACTTTTATAATTTCAAGCCACAGGCTAAAAATGACCACAGTTTGAAAAAAAAATATGAGCTATACATGATCCTTCATGCTCTTAAAGTCTTTGTTAAGGTCATGTAGCCCTAATTTTTTTTTATTAGTTACAAAAGGATGATTTAGAGTTTTACAAAAGTGAAAATCTGCAAACACTCAGGTTGACGGGATTCACTTGCCCATTTCCTCACATAGACTTACTGTGTCTAGATCTAGGCTATTTTATACTCCACCGTAGTGGAAATTGTTTATTCATGTATATTTTGCCAGTGGAAGCATAACTTCCAAACTTTTGTATTATAAGGTGTTTACTTGTCCATTAAACACTACTATGTAGCTCAGATATCACAGTTTGATTTTTATTAATTGAAGCAGCACAATGTTAGCCTGTATAAATTTGTATGTCTCAATATATTGGTAAATGCAAAGACTTTTATGCTTAACTTTATAATTCATCTGTCATACTGATAAAACCCTTTATTCTTTTAGAGATAGGAGTGGGGTTCGCTTTTACGATATAGTGTATTTTTGATGGGGTGAATAGGTGGAGTGAATAGGTGGAGTGAATTTCTCTTAATTTGTTTTAATAGAATAAAAGCAATATGACATTTAATCTGACAGTATTTTTTTCATAATACATACTGATATAAAATAATATTTTCTGAAATATAAACTTGGCAATGGAGTTTGCTTTTCGACTTTCAGGACTAGATTCATGTTTCACTTCCCTCAAAAAGAAAAGAAACATGCTGTATGACAGCACAATTTCAATGTTGTTTGATACATTTTGTACGGTTGTACAACTGTGTACAATCTCGTTGATTTTTTTCCTAGGCTGCCGTCTCCTCAAGATTCGGCTTAAAACGTTCAGCCTTCTGCCTTTACCAACACCACTACTGGTCTATAATTCGTAATGAAATCAGGTCATAATTACGTCAATATACATTTTTCCTCTGTATTTATTTTTAATGTTTGTTTTGTATGTATTTATTCAACTTTACGAATGGAAAATGTAGTACTTGTATACTTGTTTGAAAAAAAATGCAGAAAATAGAAAATTAACTCAATTCAATTCAAATACAGATCGAGGCCAAAACAACAACAGATTACTTACCACAAATGTATGGCGAGTCAGCTCTGTCAGACGGTTGTCATACATGTCAAGTTCATGCGTGTCTTGTAGTAACCCGGGAGGGAGGTGTGGGAGAGACTTTCTAATGCACCGTACCGTATTCGTCGAGTAGTAACGATCTACGAAACACGAACATTGTTCTGGACAAGTCATAATATATGGATACAGTGCAAAAAGAAAGGAATAAAAGAGCAATATTGTTATTTTCTCCATCGTGTACGCAATCCGATTATCAGCCAAATAAAGTGAGAGCGTCTTCTTATAATTCTTCTGCTTTCACCGAACTTCCGATTCGAGACTGCAGACCCAACGGGATGGGGGACCTTTGTAGTCCTCTCTTAGCTTGCAGACGCAAGCACTTGTCGGCCGTGGAACGCAAACCAGGATCTGAACTATCTGTGCTGCAGGACTAGCGCGTCTCGTCTTTAACTTCTCCATCTCATGAATAACAGACAGACACACGCCCACTCGCACTTACCACATCCCCAACCAATATGCAAATGACAGAAGATATAATCATATTCAGAACGTCATTAAGGGAATGGGAGCCGATTTTAAAGACGGTGTCATTGATTTGCACGTCAAAAATCATCTAAATGTATGAAATCAGCTGAAACCATATCCAATGTGAAGATTAATATAAATAAACACCTCTTATAGAGACTTGGGGTAAAATATTGAGTTTTGGTGAAAATCTGGACGGTTAAACTTCATCCTTTTTCAAATGACTCTGAAGTCTTTAAAAAAAAATCCGTGAAGCTGACGTGCACGGGCCGTTTCAAAATTGTCCGATCAGCCGTTAGCCGAAGATCGCGCGGAGATTAGCCGTTTAACCAATCAGTGCGCTCTGCTGGTCTTGCGACGGTACACATAACTGCGATTCGAAATTTGAGCAAAATTTAAACTCACGGAAAGAACAACATTCTTGTAACATGTCGTTATTAGTTTTTCTCATAAAACAACAAATTCATGACGTATGGATCTCAAACTTTCAACACACCATTTGTAAGTACTAAACTACCGTTTGGTATTGATAATGAAGGGAAGTAATGGACTTGCACATCCCTGACACATTCTTTAAATGTCAATATAATTGTATCCTCTGCACAAGCAACAATCACAAAGTCATATTACAGTGAGTGCGTTTCGACCCTGGGTTAGAAACCAGATAGAGAACTCAGAGAAAAAACTGTGGGAACCTTGTGGCCCTGCCCTGGTACTTCATAAATATGAAAGGTGGTTGATATGTTGGTTACAAGCTAGAATGATTATATTCAGCACATTTTTTTCTTTTAATATAATTCTCCATATCGCATATAGTTGTCTACGAGAGACCATTGGGGCCGCACTCAGATAATTGCGATTCTCTGGTGTGATTTGCCGGCTTGTTCACATCCGATATTTCATTTGTGCGTGTTAAAAATGTGATATGCAAAACCTCCGTTGTTTTTATGATTTTGCATTATTCCACCCTATTTTTTACATTTGAGATGAAGTCAGAGTTTCATTCATGTGTCTTTGCACGGACCGTTCTCATAAGCGGAGGAGAGCTAGTTCAACCACACAAAAAGAAAGAAAAAGGGGTAATACAACTGTTCGTAATTGGCTGTATCAAATCAAATCAACGTCGCCGCCTCCGTTCTGAGTCGGAACGGAAGTTAGCAAGACTGCAAAAAGTCCAGGATGTTGATACATATTATTAATCGGGTATATGCGATATGGAGAATAATGCACCACGCCGTGACATACATATCGCTTGCCACCTTACACCAGCACACATGTGGGTCCCATATGTTGCTCGACCCTCGAGCCGAAACAAATCACTTCATATCAATTTCTAAGCGATCTTTTACTTTCTTCATGGTCTACAAGTTTGCAACACAATGGTAAACTGGAACTAGAACCGTCATTTTTAGCACATTTTTCCCATTGTAACAAATATACAAGCTATACTTTTCAAACGAGATTGATGATAATAACAGATTTCTCTTTAAGGTTAGATCAAAATATGTGACCGAAGTCGATGTTACGACACGGGGAATTGATTCTAAAGACTTCCTGTTTGGTTAAAAAAAAATTCGTGGAAGATCCCATTTTTCCCAATTTTTCTGACTTTGCCGTTTCGTAAAATGAAAGTGCACCATCTAAAAATATATTGAAGATAGATATGTGTAGCGGGAAGTCTGAAGATTCTAAAAATTTAAAAATCAAATTTTATTGGCTAGGAGAAGGCCCGCGGAATTGGCAAAAACCAATCACAAACACCCTTTTCTCTCAGTATTCTGACCTTCCCAGCTGGCTAGAAATCAAAGCAGTCTTTATTATTATGCGTTCGAGTGTGAATGTGAACAATGACAGCAGTCCATCGCTTCCTCCTACACAGCACAGTGAGAAAGCAGTGATGTATGACCTATGCGGAACCTCGTATTTCTCTGCGCCAAAGAGGAGCGTTTTTTGTACTTAACAAATTGATATGTAAGCGTTATGACTATATTACCAGCGCATAAGCATATTACACACTGCCCTAGCATGTAATATTTAGTGTGTGGTAATGGTAGGGTTAACAAATTAAACAACATTTGCCTGCTATACAAGCGTAACACTTGCAAATAATATTCAAATCTCAATGTCGCATATACCCAATATTTGCCGATAGCAGATACTATACATCCTTGACTTTTTGGAGTCTTCCTAACTTCCTGTCCGACTCAGAACGGAAGCGGCGGCATTGATTTAATACGGCCAATCTGTTTCTAGTTGAATTGCCTTTCTTTTCTTTTTGTGTAGTTGAACTAGCTCTGCCCCGCTAATGAGAAATATTCCATGCCAACACACATGAATGGAACTGTGACTTTATCCCAAATGTAAAAAAATAAGATGAAACAATGCAATTACAAAATCAGGACAAAAACAGATAAACACCGCGCCTTTCAACATGCAAAAAATGACATATCAGATATGGACATGTCGACATATCTTGCCAGAAATCGCAAAAATCTGATATGTGTGCGACTCCAACTTTCTTTCGTAGACAACTACATGCGATAGGGAGAATTTGTCCTGTGTTATAGTTGCAGCGGACAAAGAGCTGGACATGATCATCGGCCTGACCGCCCATGTCGGGTGATTTTGGGGCGGGCGGGTAAAACAGAAAGTAACTTGACCAGCTATTGGGTAAAAATGTGTAGACGTTGAGTCTATGTTTTGAACAAATTCGTCAGGATAGATACATTTTCTTTCGGGCTCCGGTAAAGACAATGAAAAGATTCAGCCCTGTGATTACACAAACAGAGAATGACCAAATAAATTTTGGTCAACTCATTGGGGTATAGGGGCTACCCAGTCACTCACCTCAAAGTTAAAGAGAATACACAGTACTGGTTGATTACTTGCAGAACAACATCATTTTAGTATCAGCTGCTTTCAAAACTTGTGGGGCATGTATAGGGAATAATCTGTAAAACGTTTGTTCAAGAGTGTTTATGAATTACACAGCATATATCTCTTCTTGCTCAGATTTGATTCAGCGAAAAAAAGAACGATTGATGAAAATACTGTAGGTCCTATATAGATATAAACGCCGACACACACACACGCACACACACACACACACACACACACGCACGCACACACGCACACACACACACACACACACACACACACACACACACACACACACACACACACACACACACACACACACACACACACACACACACACACACACACACACACACACACACACACACACACACACACACACACACACACACACACACACACACACACACA
>JZLH01S0016417.1:30135-49056 GCA_001188425.1 Eucidaris tribuloides | reverse complement strand
TGTGTTCAAACTCGAAGAAAGAAATCAATTTTTCTCCAAAGTTACTACAGTGTAATTAGCGTCTTTTTCAATCAAACTCCATTATGAAGCATGCAAAAAGTGAGTACGTTATTAGGGCATGCATGACGGTTTTAACAAACGTAGTTTATATCTAATATGGAAATAACTATAGCACGGCGGGAGTGTAATTTAATTTCACGTTTCAGGAAAGTTGACAACATTACCATATGAGCTCGCTAGTCTACTATACAAAAAAATCAGGTCGGAGGTATAGCAATCAAAGCCCAGTTCCAAAATATTTGTCCACTTCTAGTACAATACAAGTTTTTTTTTTGTATATACAGTGCTAAAGTGAACAATACCCCATGGAAAGTGACAGTAATGTCTGTTTCTGATATAGGCCGGAGAGCACTATAGCAGAGAAACTATACATGGACCAATTTGTGGTTCACAGCAGCTTAGGGCAGATAGAGTGAAGGGTTGTAACAAACTATGGCTGATTTAAGGTGCTACTCTGATTTTGAAGGATTGTGCACCCTTGTCAGAAATATCTCCATGCAACTTCGTTTTCAGGTAAGCTATTCCAGACATGTACCACAGAGTGGATGAAGGTCCTGCTGGTGGAGAGTGTTCTGCAGGTTGGTATTGGCAATGCATAGACACCGGGAAATAGCATAGAAAACGGACATACTGAATGCATAGACACTTTATAAACAGGCACTGATTGGCCAGCTCGTGTACTCTGGTAGCTCTTCTGGCTTTGAATGGCTCAGGGAGCAACGCTTGAGGTCTATTACTGTGTACAGTGTATGTATTATGCACATACATGGTTCAGTAGGCCCTATACAGGGTGGCCCAGAAAGAATGCTATGAGTATGATCGCTAATTTCTTCACCATTATTGGCAAAATGTCATTAATTTTTATTTCGTTGGTTAGAATCGTCTTCTTTATGAAAGCCTGGAATGCCCTCGCTTTCGTAAAGAAGACGATGCTGGCTACACCTCCATTGTCATCGCGGTTTGTATGGTATGGCAAGCCAAGAGGCTAGAATATCTAGGCGTTCCGATGACCGCCGCTGTTGAAAAATTGGCAAATTTGGGAAATTGCATTGCCTCCGAAAAATGGCCCTAGAATCAAAACGTCCGACTCAAAACCAATGATCTTGGTATCATTTTATTGGAAAAAGAATGTTCTAACCAACGAAATAAAAATTAATGACATTTTGCCAATAATGGTGAAGAAATTAGCGATCATACTCGTAGCGTTCTTTCTGGGCCACCCTGTATACAGTGTTTGATAATTTCGGGTAAGAATGGTTCAACTTTCGTTTTTCTACTCCCCCTGTTGTCTCTCATTATCACAGAGCAATACTAATAACAATACAATTTTGTTCCAGTGCACTCTCGTTATAAAGAACACTGATATGACAACATTTCGTTTTCAAGAAACAATTTCATGAGTCACAAGGACTTCCTTATAAAACGAGTGCACTGTATTACTAAAACTATAATAGCTGAATAGGTCTTTTGTGTTGCATAATTTAGAAGACGAAGAATCTGGCAGTGTCTTCATAACACTCTTTCCAAACGGAAAAATATAGATAAATAAAATGAATAAATAAATAAATAAATAGTAAATAAACAATTTTCATCAATATCCCCATATTACTTGTACTGGAATGTGATGTCGATGTCGATCATACACGTTGATGATGAGCTCTTTGTAATGAAAGGAGACCTCATAATGTCCCGTGCAATAGTGTATTAACCTTTCAGAACAGGACCAATGTCCGGGTTCGATTAGAATGTCTTTGCGTCTATCGGAAAGCTTCAATAGTTTGTACGTAATGCAATGTATATGGTTCAATGACATGTGAGCAAAAGAAAGCCAACGGGAGGAAAATATGAATTTTACGTTTATTGGCTGTTTTTGTAATATCAGTTTTCCCCCATGATGGAAATGTTGCTGTCTCGTATGAGCTTGTTATTCCAGATGCCACACTGCATTATTTCAAGTAATTCAATAGGTAAGGACCCAATGGGGCGCTATTAAACTATGCCATGATGAATATGCTTATGAAAGCAGAAATTAAAGATCAATTTCATAAAATATTTCATAAACTTTGCATAACGATTGTAAGGTTTGATCACTATATACGTAACGAGAATCGTAATAGTCTTAATATATTGGAAATTATGATTGAAATACCTTAATTTTGCCGAAGAGGGTCTTTTGTAGGAGTATTACACAAATTTCTAAATGACTTTACACTAGTTACATATTGATCAAATGATAAAGATATCAGTTTATATTTGAACAGTGGAAAATGAAATTCAGAGTCAATATGTAACACAGCACAACATGCATCAAACAGTCAGTAGTTTTTGGTTTATTTTACAACAGGAATGCATTTATTGGAAAATAGAATAAATTAAATGAAAATGAAAATGTAATAAATTCAATGATTTGCGGAGTTACCCATTAGATGCTTTGAAGTAGACATACATTTAAATCCGGGTGAACAAAATCTCTCTAAATGTCACGAATCTAATTCCCACTCCTTACAGAGTGTGATTAGGGATAACTCCTTTGGGAGCTGAATTTCGGAACTAAAATGTTAGAGAGTGGAAAAAGACCTAATTCAGCTCCAAAAAAGACGGAGTTTCTCTTCTCTCTTAACATTTTAGCTCCGAAATTTATCTCCATGAAGAGTGGTCCCTAATCACACTCCTTAAGGAGTGGAATTAGCTCAGTGATATTAACCGTTGAAGACGAGTGACGAGATATCTCGTCACGAGGTGTATGGAAAATGCGTGTTAAAGCAAAAACAAATCGTCTCCAACGGGTTAACAGAGTGCAGCGAATGAATGAACAGGTTAGAACAGAAAAGAAAAATATTAATGTGTGTTTATAGAGTAGTTTTGATGTTATTTTTCAATGTACAAACGAGTTCTAGCAACAAATGACTTTGAAGTTTTTATCTGTAAGTATTTCATTTAAGAAAATACACCCTACATGTAGTTTTTAGCACACACCCACACTCAAACATACACACACGAACATACACTTTTTTCGAGACTTTATAGCTACTTTCTTCAGATTTCCATAGAAATTAGGAACTGGGTTTCCATATTCTTCAAAGGCACACTCATTTCGCGAATGGATTTGAACGTGAAAAACGTATAATGCCTGTATATTGATAGACCCATTTTACATAATTGAACACAGTCGGTGTTTCGATGCGGAAGACACAAGATAGATGAGCGATACCGACCTTCATCATAGCGAAATCTCTAATGGCAAATTATGTAAATCACTTCCAATCCGTTTTAGTTCGAATAAAGACCCTTTCTCTTCTGAGAAACATTCCGAGTTCCTGTTTTCTGTATTACAATAAGGAGACTATAATAAAAAGACATGGGATCTGCATTTTTCTCTTTGGCGGCCCATCTTTTCGATTCAATTATACGAAGAATATGCATCTGATTTTAGTTCTGTACACTCGCGTGTATAGAAGTACACGTATTAATGTTCATAGATGCATTCGGATACGCGTGTACACGATAATATTTTCAGCAAAAACCGTATAGTATACCGCGAGGCCCCTTTTCAGCGAGAATATACCCATAAACACAGATATGATTTTTAAACTGCAGCAGCAGATTTTGTCAACCAAAATTTACATAATTTCCTGCTTCAAGTGATATGCATCATTGAAGGTACAGAAATGTGCAACTGGTCGAGTGCATTGCCTATTGAAATTATCAGGTCGTTACCTTCCTCCGCAGGGAAATAATTTTGTATTGCCTTGAATAGACACAATAATTTAGCTTGTATTAATTGAGCCTAATGATATCACGCTGTTCGTGACTTTCTTGCAATAGCGGTACTCCGTGGACACGGGTACGAGGATTTGTACTTTGGTGAATACATGCATTTTCCGCGGTTATACGGACGATGCCAACGTAATGTTGGTTCATTTCTACTTTTTCTCGTTAGTTATCTTCTACGTATCCTTCCACCAAAATGATTTTGTTTTGCCAAGTTTTTAAACTTGCCTTGAATGCACAATGTTTTGTATTATTTAGTTTGTATAATTGAGTATCTGAATATAAAACGACCCAAGTCCAATTTTTTTGCCAAATTGAGTTAAACATGGGAAATTGTTGCTTATACATGGGCTCATCTTGTGTATAAATGATAAATTTTAATTCACCCCGAAATTGCAAAAAATAAAGGAGTGAAATCTAGTATGCATATAAGAATGCCCCAAGGACTATATTCATACTATAGCTCCTTTTCTCTTTTTAGAAGGCATTTACTATAGTTACTTACTTTGTATACGATTCAAAGACTGACTCAAGTCCATATGATTCAAAAAACGACCCAAGTCCATCAAATAAAAGGACCCCCGCCCCACAAATCACGTGAAGGTGAATTATGACAAAAAAATGTACAATTAAACTTGCATTTACGATGTTGTCTTATATGTCATAGTCAAATATAATTTTATTGGACATGTTCCAAATATTAGATATTTAATTGAAATATATTTTATATATTTATATCTATATATAAATATTCATATATAAATGTTGTTCGTCCGTCGAAACGACGAAGACTATAAATAATCATCCTCTGGGGGTGAAGTCAAAATTTGTGGGTGCGACGTTACTGTTTTCATTCGACTCATTGTTACTGGCTCATTTCGAAAGTGAATGTAGTGATTCTTCTGGATTAGGCATTTCGTGTATCAGTAAAAATGGCCGGAATGACAGTGACCGGCGTGATGGCCTAGTGGTTAGAGCGTCGCGCATTACATCTGGAAGGTCGCGGGTTCGAGCTCCGGCAGGGTCATAAAAATGGTATCATCTACTTTCTAGCCGGGCGCTGGGCATTCTAGAACAGAGAAAGGCAGTAATAGCATTTATGTTATGCAGGGCCCGCTGGCAGAGCAATCTTTTTGACTGAAGTTGCTACCCTGGGTAAATTAGACGTTATTATCATAATTATTATTATAAATGCACCTGTACTCTCTGGAAATCTGGAGTAGGCCTACATGAAAACGCAACGTAGAGCTTTCCAGTTGGATCGTTCAGGACACTACTATCGAACTTCATGTTTAATAAAGTCGGGAATGGAATGAAGGTGATTTTCCGTAGATTTTGTTGACCCCATTAAGCGGATCTCTAACACGTGTCTGATATAACGAGGAGACCGAAGTAATTTTGTGTTAGATTATGTTGCTTGGCAACGCTGTAGCAGACCTGTTGAAACTGAAAATTGAGCGAAATTGAATCGGATGAGCTCACTTACATTATGTTGATTTACGGTTGGAGACTTGAAGCAAAAACATCGTGAAACGAAAACTCAATATTTCGAATGTGAAAGAAACAAAAGTTATCTAAAAGAAAAACAAGACTGGTATTACCACATTCAGAAGATAGTTGGAAGGTGTTTTTGATATGCATCTCTTGGAACTCTTAAACTAGATATCGATCTGCAACAGAGGACTTGATAGATGTTAACAGGTTAACCAATCTTGAATTATCTTATCCATGACATTTTGATGTATCGATTGGATATATGATATGCTTAGAATAATCGTTACGAAGAACCAAAACTGTCCCACAACATTGAGCACGATATAAATGTGTCAACCGAAAGGCTATAATTTTAACATTCGATATACAACAAAATTTGCAGGCTTATCCCACAAATGCACTCCAAAGCAGTACCATAATTCTATTCGATCGGGTTTCCTGAATGTTATAGATCATTTGTTGATAAAGAACACTAAAACGTATGGCTTCAGTACTTCCGTATCCTACTCCACTCCATATAAACCTAATGGGACGAACTAGGATGCAACAATCTATCAATCTGATTTGTATTGGCAGTTTGATTCTTTTTCTAATCTCATAGCCATGATCGTGCTCTCTGCATAGCTCATCTTGCCCATTCAGAGCCTTTCTTGATTTCACGTCCACGTTTGTCATTAATCTTGTAATGTGCTTTCCCCGGGTGAATGCACATTATACCATTCTCAAAGAATCTCTAATTTGATCACAAGTATATGGTTGCAGAGTTTTTATATAGAGATGTCGCTGGTTTTGTCTAAAACCGATTTTTTTTTCAACTCAAATGAGTACCAACATTTGCATTTTGTTTACCTGAACAACTGCTTTTTGCTCTCGGTATAATTGCAGGATCTGTGACTTCTCGAGTTATCAGTTTGTACAAAGTGGACTGTAGGGCAAGGCCATTTATCGTGATTTTTCGTCGTTCCATCAGTGGTATTTTACAAATCCCTAATGATGATTATTTAAATATTACTAAACTGATAAATCCTGGCGGCGTACGCAAACTTGGGAGTGCTTGACAACCTATGCAGTCACAATGCTTTTGTGAAACCGCAGATGTTTGAAAACTGAATAGGAACTTTGGTGAGGCACTTGAGCGCAGCCATTCTATAAATAATGGAGAACTACGTGAATGGTTTTCATTTAGGTTCATTCAAAAGAATACCTTCTCCACTGCATTCCAATGTGCATTAACGTAGAGCCACATAAATATTAATAACATAGCTGTAAAGAGCAATCAAGCTCGTAATTTTCGTGTCTGTGAAATCGCTATTGACGGCGATTCCTTCTTCTACGAATGGGACTGAGGAATTTGCCTCACTAATTAGTCGATTATCTCATCAATGCGCTTGTAAAAATTGGAGTGCAGAGGCCTTTTCTCATCAGCAACTGCATCTAAATCAATTTGTAATACCAATCTGGAGACTACGGAACTTTTTTTTCTAGAGCGTTATTTTGTCAATGCCCTACAGTCCAGTAATTGATCACAGCAACGATGGAAACTGCCTGTAAAATCTCACACGCTCGCATACAAACACATTCATAGATGTACATAACAACACGCATTATTTAGATGAAGCCATTATCACGACATTCAGAAAATTCACCAAGCGGCGTGTGTATAAATATGAACATCCTCTTCTTTAGTGTCGCATTGAAGTTTACAATGGTATATAGTCTTCAGATGTGTATACCCACTTAAGTCACAACTCAAAGCTACAGCAAACATCTCTATGCTTTTATCATAATTATTACTTGAAAGTTGCAATTATTGGACGGAGCTCACTCTCTCTCTCAATACGACAAATATATTTGTTTGTTTATTTCGCAATTTGAGAGACTATATGGCAGTAGTTCGTCGCTTACGACACACAAGACTTAACGTATAGTTTTCAAATGATGCCGTAAACGCGATAAATTGCACATACCTGTATTGGTGTTTCCTAGTAAATTCATACCTCGAAAGTTTATTATCAATATTTATTTCGATGTGTACATCAGACCTGGGATTAAAAAACAAGCCTTAAGGAGTTTGTGTAATGATTTATAGGAGGATTTAGAGTTGATGTATGCTGTTGATCTCATAAGAAGTATGAGGGAAGCCTGAAATCACCCACGAGTAATAATGATATAGGTTCTTTATGATAAATGACGTAGGGTGGATCAATTTCTTATTTCTGTCTTTCTCCCACTCTCGTCCTCACCGTAATCTCTATTCATATCTCCGCGACGTGAAGTTATGTTTCAAGGGATTCATTAGAATGATGCGTAGATATAATGTCATAAAAACGAACATAATAGAGGTTACAGTTGACTGAGTGGTAAGGAGACACTTTAACCCAGAAAAAGAGCGAAAACATTACTGTAAAGAATTAATCGCTTAGTAAAAGTTGACAAATTATACATAAAAAGCAAATCCATCTTCAGTTATATTACCCCCAAATAAAACAGAATATTCATGGGAAGCCTGATCTATGGCTCAGGATAACGGTATATGTCAAGATTTATAGAGCCTGATTTATTCATAAACAATGTTAACAAATCGATCAAATTAAATGCTCGAGGAATACATTGCAATTACTTGCTGCTTAAAGACACTATATGACATTGAAGTCCCATTTACATGATTTAAAAAAAAATTGTCAAACTTTGCTATATGACGTATCTGACAGTGTTTGAATGGACAAATAAATACACTAGAGCTCAAAGCTTCAGACAGTTTTGCGGTCACTCGTGCAATATATACAAATAAAAATCAGCACATGAATTATTTTCAGCTGACAAAAATTCTGCAACACAGCAGTCTATGGGGAAAATCTGGAATGGTCACTCAATGAAGTTCACTTTTTAAAAGCATTTAATGATCGTTTTGAACTGCAATAATTCAGAGGTTTATTTTTTAGACCTCATCAGAGACAAAGGTAGCATGGGGAACGATGTGGCTCAGATTTTGTACACTGGAAACGTTGTTATACGATGCCTTTAAAGTGAGAAAGTGTACAAACTATAAGCTGATATATGAAGTCTAATTCAGCTTCCATGTACGATTGCAAACTTATTTATTTCAATTCTGGGATCTGATGCGTGCCACATACATGTACAACGATCTCCATCTTCATCAACGTATCAACAAGAAGGAATTGTAAAGGGGATAAACTACTTCATGTCCTGTCAATGTATGAACGCGCTTCCCAGATTTAAATGTCACTACCTGTCTAACCTTTTGATTTCTCATGGGCTAAAATTCAATGAATATGAATGACCATATTATTGTTCTGTTTACTTTTCCATATCGTATAATACTTCGAGCTAGATAGTCCACAATATTGTTCGCCGTTATGACATAATTCATAACAGAGAATCCCCGGTTATCCCCACAGGATATGAATAATGCGCATGGAGTTTTTCGTTCGTTTCGTATGTAGCTATATAAAATGTTGTCGGTAAAGGCGCTATTAAAATGGAAATTTCGAACACTATCTTGCAACTTCAACTAAACATTATTTTGTATAAGAGTAATATCGTACCTTTGGCGAAGTGAATGATCCCCACTAACCATTATCATTACCCCAGGTCTATTATCGTGTATTTTTATTCAAAGACACAGAGGGGGGAAAATGTAGAACCAAATAAGACAAGTGTTGTTGACGACATAAAACTACATTGCTATAACCATGCATGAGTGATTCGGAATTAAGAATTGTGTTTCTACTCCATTATCCCTTTTGGACTCTCGAGGTCTAAGGAAATCTACAGTTCTTTTATGATATCTTGGATGTTCCTCTGAAGAAAAATGCGGCAAACGAAGTGATACGATGGTAATGTAATTATTATTATTATTATTATTATTATTATTATTATTATTATTATTATTATTATTATTATTATTATTATTTATATTGCGCTTTTCCCATTAGGCCCAAAGCGCTACACATTGGGCTTTCCTTCTTTACGAGGCCGCATCTATACAACGCGCCATAGAAGGAGCCCGAAGAATGTTGAAAGTGCTGAAATGGCCATCACACCGGGTTTTCACCCTTCTCTTTTCGATGAAGTGTGTGGGTTCTTTTACGTGCTGAGGTGTTTCTGCCTCAACACGGGACCTCCGGCTTTACGTCCTATCCGAGGGACGAGGTAATGTAATGTAATGTAATAATGAAGATATGACACAGAAATATTTTCTGAAGGAGGTGGGCAATGACAAGGCGACGAGGTGTGCCTGTGTGTGACTCTGTCCTTTTTTTTTGAGGCGAGAGACCCTCTAGTCCAACATCCCGGAACCAATTTGTAAAATGAAAGAACCAATGCAGAATAATTTCATTTACAATAATTATAATGGGAACGGAAATTATAGGAGTGAACATGAAATTACAATGTACAGAAAAATGATAAGACTGGTCTGGGAGTCGGAGTTTGCTTGGTTATCTCCCACCCAAAGGTTGGAAGGAATAACATTGTTTTTCTTTGTCTTCTTCTTTTTCTTCTTCTTTTCCATCTTCTTCCTTCTTCTTTTTCTTCCGCTTCTTCTGCCTTTATTTCTTTCTTCTTTTTCTTCTTCTTTTTCTCTTCTTCTTCCTCTTCTTCTTCTTCTTTTCTTCTTCTTCTCCTTCTTCTTCTTCTTTCTTCTTCTTCTTCTTCATTTTCTTCTTCTTCTTCTTCTTTTTCTTCTTCTACTTCTTCTTCCCGTCTTCTTCTTCTTCTTCTTCTTCTTTTCTTCTTCTTCCTCTTCTTCTTCTTCTTCTTCTTCTCCTCCTCCTCCTTCTTATTCTCCTCCTCCTTCTCTTCCTCGTACTTCTCCTTCGTCTTCTCATCTCCGCCTTCTATTTCTTCTGCCCGTTCCTTTTCTCCCTTTCTTCTTCTCATATGTTCACAATGATGTAGATAATGAGAAATACCTTAACAACCAGTCTGGAGCGACATTTCTGTGTTTATTCTGTGAGAACTATATCTCATTATCCGATTTCCGCATTCGCTCCGATCCATCTACTTGCATTCCTGATTGCTGTACTGCAAATGAACCTTTCTTTTGTTCGGATGACTGTCCCAATTCATTCATTCTAAATATAAAATCCATACCAGGTAAACAAATATACTTTAATTCGCTTTCTTCCTTTCCCGTTTCCAGCGCTCCAGAATTCGAAGCAATAGACCACTCACATTATATTTAATGCCATTCTACCCCACCACAGGAAGAGCTTGAAACATTATTTCGACAATCACATGCATAAAGCCATTCATTCTTTCTGAATGCATTCAGTACCAGATGAATAGAAGAAAATTCAAGGTCACCTTCGTTGTGGTTAATGCAGCGTCATTCAAATGCTTTCTAGTACACTTCCTTACGCGACGAACTCCTGTCTTGTGGAAAATACACGAAGGTACAACACCTGAACGAGTCAAATTAAGTTGAAACGCAATGCACATCGGTTTTCTATACAGTTGAAGATGTGGGGAGATAATGTGCATTACTTGTATAAAGTATCACAAAGAGTCAAACAGATTTTCCATGGATTTTAGGTGTGATATGCACCTAGAAAGTGTTCTGGACTTGCAAATGCAAAGGAAACGCATTTGTTTAGGTGCCTACATGTAAAGGTACCAAAGCCGTTACAGCATAACAACAGTTAGTGTTATGTCTTTTCATAGAATACGCGTGAAATGTTGTGAGAAATATATCCACTACCAGTGGATGTGCTTTTATTTGCCGGAATGTCCCAAAACTTGCATAAATCGTCGTAAAACTTCTAGACTCAACCATGCTTTAGATTACACTGTACTTATGGAATTTTTCTTATCCAAAACCTGAATGTACCCATCAACAAACAATTTGATACAGAAACTACCCTTGAAATTGTATATAATCAGTACTGCCCCCCCCCCGTGACAAAAGGGCATAACTGACCTTTTTTCAAAATTGAGTTATGTAGTGTAGGGGACTCAGTACATCATGTTTAACATGCAGAACAACAACAACAACATAAATTAGGAGTGTCCCTTTGTCTCATAATCTGATTGTTAATATGACACTGAATAGGGCTTTACGTGTTGAACAAAATACATTTTGCTCAATATCTCCAAAACACCAAAATGTCAGTTATGCCCCTTTGTCATGGGGGGCAGAGTAGTTCGAGCATTCCGTTTCACGTGAAAGTGTGTAGCTATTATAATTTGTGGGGTCGATAGGCCTATATCTTTTGAAAAGCAAGTTCTTCTTAATTAAGTGCTTTGTAGGAGTCAAAGAGTAACAACAATGAGTTCATAAGAGTAGATTTTGGTCCATTCTTTCCGAGAGCCCATTCAATTGTGGACAAATCAAAAACTCAACCTTCAAGCATCATTTAGTGTATCTTTACATTTCTGGCATTTACAATCACCTGTCGAATATGAACAATGTAGTCTTAGGCCCTACTAGTGTTTAGATAAATTATTTTGAAAACATGGTGCACATGGCTGTCTCAAACTGAAACTCGCCTTTCCCTGTCATCGTGTTCATAAGTTTTCTTCGCAAAACTATAATCTCGATTTGCTACTCGATTCCAACGTTGCTCTGGAACCGTTCATGCAGTGTACGACCTGTTCTCATAATTTACGGTAGAATGCGGCGTAAACGCCAACGTAAGCCTTACAAATTCCAGTGGCCACATATAATCTTATACATCTCGCCCTTCACCGTATATATTTGATTGCATGGCGATATGTGACTGACGGATTCATTAAAAACCGAAGATGAAATCAATTTAGTACTGCCCCTGACGCGAGACGAGACTTAATAATTTCTGTCACGAAAGTCGAGGTTTGGAGTAAAGTTGAGTATATTTCAGTATTACTCAGAATAAAGAACTGATGGAGGTACTGTTCGATTTTTGATTGGGTGGATTCTGTAGCTAGCTTATTGATGTGAAGGAAATACGAGGCAACAATTACAGAAGGTTATCCTCCAGGTAGTAGGAAATTGAGAAACTTTTTTGTCTTCCTTTAAAGCTTCCAGCACCTGCAAAACGTTTAGGCGAAGTCTGAGACACCCAGTAATAGTTCGAATATTGAGGGAAGACGAGAATGACGATTTTATATAACAAGAAACGGAGAAGTGAGTTGCATTCACACACATAAATACAGACACAGACGCACACACACACACACACACACACACACACACACATACACACATATACACACACACACATACACCTATTCACATACACATACACACAGAAACAAACACATACAGAAATACTCCCAAATCACTGGCGCGCGCGAGTCGCTCACATTTAAAGGTAACGAAATGATGAACTTCACACATAAAAAGGGTGCTTAGAGTAATAAGTGATGTTGATTATGATCACAATAGCATTATCATAAGATTGTATGACATCTGTTATTATCATAATAGCATTCATATTACTTATCTCTATGTATTTATTGAACTTCATTTATTGAAATTGTATCACTTATCAAGGCCTTTCACTAATTTGTATTGAACTTTTAAAATTCAATTTTGCATAATAATAATAAAAAAAAAGTCTAATCTACCAAGTGTACCTTCTTCAGTGGCAAAAGATACTCTTCCGTGGTCCTACAATTATTTGTATTTCACTAGTTTCCAACAGGTGATCTTGATGTGAACATAAATTATTGGTTCCTCCTACACTTAAAGGCACTGTATAACAGTGTTTCCAGTTTAAAAAATCTGAGCTGCAGGATTCCTCATGCTACCAGTGTCTCTGACATGGTCTAAAAATGAAGCCCTGAAAGAATTGCAGTTTAAAACGATCAGTAAGTGCTTTAAAAAAGTAAAAATCATTGAGAGACCATTCCAGCTTTCCTCCATAGACTGCTGTGTTGTAAAATTGCCTATCGCCCGATAGGAAATTAATGTGCCAATTTGTCTGCACATATTGTACTAGTGACAGCATTACTGTCCAAACTTTTGTGTTCTAAGGAGTTTATTTGTCCATTCAAACACTGTCAGATATGTCAGATAGCAAACTTCGACAATTTTTTAAACGTGTCTTCCACAATGTTATATAGCGTCTTTAACGTTTGGTCGAAAAAAAAAATTGGAAAAATGTTTAAATCTCTTTTTAAAAAGTATGTCCTATGTAGTTTTGCGAGAAGGTGCCTTCAATGTCATTTCTACAGGTACTGCAAGACCACATTGATTCACTAACCTGATATCTGGTAATGACCAAATTGTTTATGAAGTCAAGTGCCTGAAATACCCACTTAAAATCCCACAGTCGTACCTTTACCTGACGTAAAACAGTCACGTATGTTGCGACAGTAATACACTATAGTTCACTATTTGAAGTCGATAATACTATATGACATTCTCTGTCATTCTCTTATAAAAATTACGAGAATCTGAGACTTCACGAGATGTATCGAAATACACTTAATCTTGCTCATTGATCGCTTATTTGGAATTCCACTTTGTAAAGGGAGACGCCCACATGTCAACACGTAGGAAGAAATATTACTCGAAGATTTGAGATAGATTTCCGGGTCGCCTAAATCTCACATAATTCAATGAAAGAAATCGATAAAAACGAACGGATCATAAGCGGTAAAGGAAATTCGATATTTTATTTCAAGTTCGTGTTTATGTGATGTGATCTATTGATTGTTGTCAGCATTGCTAACATAGAGGAAAAGTAAATTGAAATTTACATAAATGAGAAAAAGATAATTTCAGTGTTAATCAGGGAATTCCAAAATGTGAAATTTACATAATACCATTCGAGTCCACGATATAGAAACTATATGTACATAATGTTAACTTTAAAAGCAAGATCCCTTGAACACAATGAAACAATTATTGCAGATCAACCTATAGGAGGTGGTAATTGAATGTAGGGTTGGAGCAATAAGCCGAAGTGGGTTTGTTGTATATTATCCGCAACTCCCTTAAAAAGAGTGTAATATCATTCTTTAGTTTGTGATTTTATAAAAAGAGTTTTAAGGCCACAGGCTAACATTGACCACAGTTTAAAAAATATCAGCTACATAATCCTCCATGCCCCAAGTGTCTTTGATAAGGTCTAGAAATGAAGCCCTGAAAAACTGTATTTCAAAATGATTATTTAGTGCTTTAAAAAAATGAAAATCGTAAGTTGACCGGATTCACCTGCCCAAATCCTCCCATAGACTTACTGTGTGCAGATCTAGGCTATTTTGTACTCGGCCCGAGTACTAATTGTTTATTCATTCATATCTTGCCTGTGGCAGCACAAATTCCAAAACTTTTGTATTCTAGGGTTCTTATTTGTTTATGCAAACACTACTATGTAGCTCAGATAGCAAAGTTTGACAATTCTTTAATTTGAAGCTCCACAATGTTGGCCTGTGTCTTTAAAGGGTAAATTCAGGGTGAATATTGTCAAGAGTGCATTCGTCAGTGATTTAAGATTTAATTTGATACATTTTCACCGTAAATTCACAGGAAATTCACTTTTTCCTAAAATTCACTCGTTGAATAGTAGACCTTTTCTCTTTCTTGTTTTATTTCAGAGAGCACACACCAATGGATTCACCAAGATAACAGATCCAACAGCATCATACGCAGATTACGCTATATTCAAACGAGTCATCCTGTTCAAAGACAAATCTGATCGGGTAAGTAACGTGTCTTTTCATCAGCTCACCTGCGACAGGCTGTCACTTTAAATCATATTCAAATAACGGATTGTAGTGTTGATATGCATGAATCGTGCACCACCATGCACTCACAGACTATACACCAAGAAATCTCTTCAAGTTTGCACGTGGTTGTCGCAACCACTGTGTAGGTCTAATGCACAGTGACTCTAATGTCCAGTAAAATTAAGAGCGCAGGATTAAGGATTGCGTGCGGATAAAGTGAGAAACAGCATATTTTTTTAGTTCATGGAAGGGTCGTATCATGCAAAATGCAAATTTTGGAAAGGGAAAACGAGGATTGCACGATGTCATTCACCACAGAGGAAACAAGAGGGCCGGGTTGCACAGATGTAAGGCCGTAATTACATTTAACGCACATCTAGAAGTACGATTGCTGCAATTACAGGTTCTCGCGCTTTCAATACCCGAAATGGGCGAGGAAAGAGAGCCGTGGTGTCGAGCGTGGTGTATGTCCACGGGTCACGGTTGAAAACGGCAGTTTACTTGCGTCATCCGCGGTTACCATGGCGATAAATCAAGATGTCGGATACGGTCTCCCCGCGAAATGAAACGGTGTTGGCTTTCGCAATGTTTAGGCGAAGACTGTTTGGGCAAGCAAAAAAAGTAATGTCGACGACGGCGTAAGGAGAAAGAAACGAGACCATTTTTTTTTCGTAGAATGTTTAAGATGGAAGACAGAAACGATGCCGACCTTTTTTTCCTCTCGCCTTGTAAGTGGAGACTCCTGCTGAAGTAGGCGGGATTGGAATACCCCCTGATATGTTTTCTCTTCGTGTCAGTAATCAAGCTTTAATTAGTTGACATTCCGAAAGGAGGGGAGGCAACAATGAAAAAATAAACGGGTACGCACTTTTCAGACGAGGCTTCTTGGAAGGCGGTACCTCGGTGTTGACATTGGTGATGTAGGGATGGCGAATAAGGTGTTTTAATACGACGCCGCGTTGACGGGTCTGCGAGCAACCTTCGCATGCTCTCTCATCTGCACTTCTCTATATTCAATAATAATTTATTATATTTTATATTAATTACTAAACATTTATTTTATTTGTTATCAATTTAAAACACTGTTTTTTTTCTCGATATTACAACACTTTTGTGGTAAATAATATCACATGTTGGCCAAGTTAATACGTATTTTGTTGTATTAATCAAAAGATACGGTAATTCTGTTGACTGTTTAAAATGTTTTTTCTCAGATTATAATCTGAAGTTCATTTCAAAGCTATTGTTGTTTTTCTTCTTCTTTTTCTTTGTCCGCTTCTCTCTCCACTTCCTCCTCCTCCTCTTCTTCTTCTTCTTCTTCTTCTTCTTTTTCCTCCTCCTACTCCTCCTCTTCTTTTTCTTCATCATCATCTTCTTCCCTTTGTTCTTCTTCTTCTTCTTCTTCTTCTTCTTCTTCTTCTTCTTCTTCTTCTTCTTCTTCTTCTTCTTCTGCCTCTTCTTCTCCTTCTCCTCCTCCTTTTTCTTCTTCTTTTGCCGCCTCCTCTTCCTCTTCTTTTTCTTCTCATATTCCTTTCTTTCTCCTCCTCCTTTTTCTTCTTCTTTTGCCGCCTCCTCTTCCTCTTCTTTTTCTTCTCATATTCCTTTCTTCTTCTTCTGCGTCTTCTCTTTTCTCTTGACTTTTTTCATCTGGCATGACACACCTGTCATTTACATCATCTCGTCAACATCAAATTAAAATGATGACATTGTAACGAATTTTACAGCAATAAAACAGCCAATTTGTGGTACCCGACCTGTTATAATAATAGGTTTCTGGCGTTTGTGGTGGTGGTACATTAGTGTCCTTCCAGATATTTTGATAGGCAAAAGCCAGCATCCATTAATTCGAATAATAAGCTTATTATATGAAATCAATAGCCGGCTAAGCCGTCGGAAATCGGACACGCAGACATACACCTGTACATGTATTTTAACAGACTCGCTAATCTGAAATACAGTATAGCATGGACACCAGCAAAAGGTATGAGCTCGTGCTAATATCATTATAATTATGGGCACCTGACGCTTTTTTGTTATTCCTTTCCTCAGTTTCTCTGTGAAAAAAATGGTGTAAAACTAAAAGTCCGGATATTTATGTCATTTGATCATTGAAAATTTGTTTTTAAGTTGGCTGCATCAAATTATTCCCTTGATTTCTAATTCGATTGTCACTAATATTCGTACAACAACCAGCTCACCTACGTTAATTCTCACGAAAGGCTGAAATAATTCCTTGCATTCCAGCCTTTAAACCATGCTAATATTTGTATATCGTATTAAATTCCAGCCAACCATTTAGTTCCTTGTTCGCTTTCGTAGTATGATTTCTCATTAGCGAGATTGCCATGTATTTGCTCCATCAAATGGGCGCGGCGACTTAATTTCGACCAACAATCAACGTGTTATTATACTCATCCCGCGACCTAGATGATCGCTCTGCGGGAATCTGAGATCGATTGATTGGATTTTTTTTGTGGAGCTCTCCAGCTATAGTCACGTGGTTTGACCGCTCTTTCCTTTCTATACCTCAACAGCAATTATGATATCAGAGGACACATTTTAGGAGTGATTTTTCAAATTACTATTTGCCAAGTCCTGTGAACTTCAGAATGATGGACACTATATGAACTCTCTTGCGAGTTAACCCTCCTGATTAATATGACCAGGAGGGAATAATATTCATTTTGTAGGTGTGGGCAGATTTGTCGTGAAATGCTCATTATTATATCGTACTTCAGCAATTTTCGTCTAACTGCATTTGCAGTTCCCGGCTTTGATAGATACATACAATTTCTCGTTCTTCATGCTCATTGGTGATCCGCGTAACCGCGGATCACCATAGAGTTTGTACGAAATTTTCTTCTTTGTTTCTTTGTTTATTTGTGTTTCTTTCTGGTCACTTTTTGTTCAGACGATATCTCAAGAACGACAAAAGCATTAGTCTTGTAACTTGGTACAGTTATGTCCCATGTCAATATCTCGGCATGGTAGTCTTGTCAATGTCAAAGACCATCTGTGACGTCATCTATGACGTCATTTGTAAAAAAGTTAGAGTTAACCTATATTTGCAATATCTCAAGCCGGCAGTCGAATAAAACAATGATCTTTGGCAGAGGTCAAGTTGAGGTCAAAGGTCAACTTTTGGTCCATACCACGTGCGCGCGCGCGTCTTCACGGGCGTGTACGGGCGCGTCAAAGTTTCAAAATGCTCCAAATGACTTCTTATTAACAGTACTATATGTTTCAGGTCATTTGGAGCATTTTGGTGCGCGCGCGTACGCGCGCGTTTTTTCGCGCGCACCCCTTTCCTTCGAGAATAACGTACTTTTTTCGATGATTTTGGATGTCTAACTGAATTCTACGTCATTTAGAACCTTTTCCCGTCCACCAGAACCCAAAATATCGCTTACACGCCCGAAAAACATAAATGCGCGCCCATGCGCGCGTAGTGAATTGCGGCATTTTTATATCGCTTATAACTCTCTAGAATTAACGGTGACCCCTACTTTTTATTGCTTATTCTGGTAGACTATGATGCGTAGATAGCATTTCAGGCATCCCTTACTCTGCCAAAGTGTTGTGACGTCAGCTATGACGTCACAAAGAAAAATGGTATTTTACGCATATCTCATGACTGGAGTCGAGTAAGATAACCATACTTGGTACACAGTAACTTTCGGTCAAAGGTCATCATTGAAGCTAATCGTAACCGTCCGCGCGTTGCGACGAGCGCGTACGCGCACATCGAATTTTGAATTAATGTTTCAGAGAGAATTTAACGTGATGAGGGACATGTTTTATCATGCGATAAATCTTGATTTAGATCGCTTGTCACATTTTCTTTAGATTTAATGATCGGAGCGGTTACGCGAATCACCAATTCGTCTCAGTGACGAATTAAAGTCTAGTTTGTGTTTC
>JZLH01S0016417.1:4737-27884 GCA_001188425.1 Eucidaris tribuloides | reverse complement strand
CAGGTGACTGCTCAGCGAACAATTTTGTAAAGATGTCAAAATTGCTTTTGTCCAAATTTGTGTTGCAGAATGACATTACTCTGTCCATTCACAACAAAAGGACCAAATAATGAATGCATATCCAAAAACGCGGAAAAGGGCTATTTTGACGCGTTTTACAAAATTGATTGCTATAAACAGTAAGCTGTGACGAATATGGATGACTAAATACCACATCAAGGAAAAATGTGTATGCGATCATTTCCTTATATCAGTTGTATACAGTGGCGTAGCAGCCGGAATTTTTCAGCGGAAAATCCACCATACCATCGGGAAAAATGACAGGAAAAGACGCACAGTTTGGACTTAGTTACCGGTAAATTTTTGGCTCTGCCCCCTGATAACAGGCATTTGTTACGCTGCTGGTGGTATATTCTATTTTTTCCGTATATGGAGAAATTTGAGATTGAATCTCAGTTTCGTATTTTGTTTTTCACACTGTACAATAAGAAGATCACAACAACTTTAAAGACAAAACATCATTCATCGACTATTCAAATAAATGAGTGTATTTGAGATTAAACTTCATAATTAATGTCGATAATTGAACATCATATAGTTAAACCATGTGATTTTGACGATATGCTGTATGTGTGATGAGAAGAATAAAACATTAAAAGAGAATATGAAATATCACAGGTACGTTTAACATCGAACGTACACATTCAAAGGAGGCCGCCAAAAGTTTAACTTTTCGAGTACACAGTGTAATTAAAACTCAAACAAAATATTCGTGCGGGAGCTGTGTATATCTATTTCTTAACAAACAGGTATTTCATCGTGAAAAAGAGCATGAGCAAACCGGCCAATTCAATCTGATACCGTTCCGTTTTCAGAGGTATCACTTGCTGAAATTGCAGCACATTCGTGAGCCCTTCGGGTAACCCAGTCCGATTTTCAAACTGAAAGGTTAAACTCAATTGGTACTCAAGGAAAGCGCCATATTTTGTTTCAGCTCCTATCGGGTGACAAGTTTTGCCGCCGTATGTTCGAAATTGTTTTCGCAATGTTCTCGGGGACGATGTGTTCGTTAATGCTGCACGCCTGGTGGTAAAAAGAGGTAGTAGTAATAGTAAAGAACGGGTTGTTTCGCATGGGACAAGATTCAGAAGTGTTCATGGGCATGATTAACGGAATAACGAGCACAGAAGCCATATCATTAATTACTAGTACCCTTGATCATGTTGATGCATTACTTTACGTGTATTAAGAACTTGATTCAGATTGATTGATGAATTAAGAAAACGGCCACTGCCCAACAATTCGAATGTTTATGATTTCATGGGACACATTGAGAAAAGCAAATATTAAGAAAGCATGTCTATGATTTAAACTTACTTTTTGACTTACACATGATACTACATTATTTTGTCTACACACTTTCTCATGAAAATACGATATTAAAGTAAGCTAAAATGAGAAGAAATAAACATAGATAGATAATGCCGGTGTGATGGCCTAGTTGGTTAGAGCGTCCGCCTCACATCCGGAAGGTCGCGGGTCCGAGCCCCTGCCGGGTCATACCAAAGACTTTATAGAAATGATACCTTCTGCTTTCTAGTCAGGCGCTCGGCATTCTAGAACAGAGAAGGGTAATAATAACATTTATGTTATGCAGGGCCCGCTGGAAAAAAAGTCTATTTGACTGAAGTGGCTACACTGGGTAAATAAAAACTAAATTTCTTCTTCTTCTTCTTCTTCTTCTTCTTCTTCTTCTTCTTCTTCTTCTTCTTCTTCTTCTTCTTCTTCTTCTTCTTCTTCTTCTTTTTCTCAACCATTTTGTTCTGTGATACGCAAAAAGGATGTAAAGCCCTATACAAAATGTACTATAGTCTGATATGAAATTCTAGTAAATAATGTACATTCAGAGTCCATCGAATAATACTCAAACTGATAAAACTGTGTTTGGCATGCTTTTTCTAAACGATCTTAGTTATAATTCAAACATAATATGTAAACCACATTATTGTCTGCGTTGACACGTCATATTTGTCATTACACATTTTTCACTGATGCCAACTTCTTCACTACGGAAAGAAGATAATTAACTATTTCAAATGATGGACATTTTATTTAAAAACCCATACCTCTGTCTTGGATTAAACGCATAATGATGTCATTCTGACGTCAGAATACCCGATGATTACAGCAGTTGTCGTGAGCTGACCAACCAGAAAGCCAAATCACAGCCGTCGCCACCATCACCACCTACACCTCCACTACAATACCACCACCGCCACGACATCACCACTGCTACCACCACACATCGCACTATCGCCACCACCTCCACTCTCACTACTGCACCACACCATAAACACCACCACCATAACAACGGCTACCACTACTACCACCACCACCACCATAATCACCATTTCCACTTCCACCACAACCACTACCACCACTTCCACCAACACCACCACCACCATCACCACCACCATCATCATCATCACCATCACCACCACCACCACCACCACCACCACCACCACCACCACCACCGCCACCACCACCACTACCACCACTTCCACCACCACCACCACCACCACCATCACCACCACCATCATCATCACCATCACACCCACCACCATCATCACCATCATCACTACCACTTCCATCACTACTGATACTATCTTTATCACAATTGCCACTACCACCACCGTCCGTCATCATCCAACACCACCATGAGTACCATAAACACCATACAAAACAAGCTCGCAAACATTTTGATATCACAACTTGTCAAGTTTATACGCAACCGATTTATCATAACTCTTTTAATGATAACAATAGTAATGAACTGGTTTTATAAAGTGCACATCGCAGTATAAATATCATCCCAATGCGCTCTTGGAAATAAGGACAGAAAAAGAGGACAATTTGACCATCAACCATTTCAACAACTCAGTTATACAAAATAAAATAGTTTGTTTCAAGTGAAACTTTGAATTGATCAATAGTTTTTGGTGTTTTTATTGTGTCAGGGTATTATTCCACAGCTCAGGACCCGATGAGTGAAACGATCTTGAACCATAAAACTGTGTATTAAGTTTAGGGGAAACGAGTAAGGACTTGGATTGAGATTTAAGATTTCTACCGGGACAATATTGGACTAGCGGTGATCCGACAGTTGCTCCTGTGACAATATCTCAGAAGACGAAGAGTTATAGGGTTAGGGTAACTTTTGGGGTTTCCTGTTCAGAACAGGGTCAGGGTTAAGGTTAGGCTTAGGGTTAGGGTTAGGGTTTAGGGTTTAGGGTTGAGGTCAAGGTTAGTGAAATAATCGTCGGATCAAATGTCGCCGGAGCAAGGTTGGATATTCGGACTAGCAATTCCTGTTAACTTTCATTGCATCTTTCATCCCAGTGTACAACCTTATCAAGCCTTTTCACAGCTTGTAATTGATACCATTTTTAATCTCGCAAGTCCAACTTATAATAAGAAATCTTAGAGAATATGGAGAAATAAAAGAATTGATAGACAGAACTGCTCCGCCCGTAGGAGTATAATCGGATCGATTTTCATTCTATTTCATTGATTTATCATTTTTGCACGCCTAGGAGGTCGGAACAAAGCAAAACAAAACGAATATGCAAAGACCCCGTCTATAAACACTCTCAGGCTTGATTTTGATGCAGCATTTCTACTTCACCTACTTCATTCAAATATGCGGGGGAGGAAGAGGAAGGGGGAGGGAGGGGGGTATATGGAATCTGAAAACTGACTTCGTTACCTACAATAAATCAAGCTTTAGGGTTTGATCAAACGACCTTCATTCTGTCTGTCTGATATATAATAAAATGGAATATTCAATACCCCCTTTTTTCTTGATCTATGCATGCATATATGGTTCGAGGCTAGAGAATTATTGAAAGGCGTCCCTGAACTGACTTTCATGACGCAAGTTTGCCTCGGGGACTGAATTTTGAATGATTATTATTAACATTGTCTGCATGAATATCATGTTTCTTAATCGCGGGTTGCGATCGGCACACTCTTGGAGGGGAGATGAGAAACATTTCTTTGTGAAGGCTTTGACATGTTTGATGTCAAATCACTCACTTTCATTATATAAGAAACCGTGTTTCTTGAACACACATACGACGAACATCGATGAATGCTATAGGGGCTTCTAAATATTGGAAATGCATTGTTCGGAGGCATACATAACGCTATGATAGTGCGATGTTCAGGATACTTGTACCCTAAACATAATAGTGTTGGCGCGTTTACCTTACAATAAAAATACAGTATATCACGATGAGGTAAAACAAATTCGAACAACGAAACGACAGGAGGTTAAAGAGATTTGGGATACTCTTGCATGTGACTAAATGTTCTGATAAACTTGGTCACATGAATATTATTCGCTTTACAGCTAGTGATTTCATCAGAATCACTGTCATACGCAGTAGAAACTGCTGTTTAAAATTGTATACAACACGGTTAACTATATGCACTGATCAGTTACTGTTTAAAAGTTTAAACAACTGTTTGAAGTTTTAAATATCACTGTTCAATTTTGATATTTATTGTTAAAAAATGAACATTGCTGTTTAAATTTTGAAGCAGTTGCTTAAACTGTTTTAAACAATTCCAGATTAGTTCATATAGTAAACCAGGTTGTTTAAAATTTTAAACAGCCGTTTTTACTGTGTTTACTTGTTAAGTTTACGGAACTTTTTCTTCATAAGAGGCAGTCAGTTCTAACTGTTGCTGCCTGCTCACTGTTAAAATCAAGGGTTGAGTTTACCGGAATAGATGGAGATGACAAATGAATTGGGCATTAACCTTTTTTTTTTTAATATGCATTTCTTTGTTATATAAAACAATAGCAAGGATATCGCCATTACATCTGTTGTGTACGCGATCGATAAAAAATATGAGGAAAGAAAAAAGAAAACAAGACAAAGGAAAGACAGAAATGAAGGAAGAAGGAATAAAGATAGAAAAAAAGAAATGAAGGAAGAAGGAATAAAGATAGAAAGAAAGAAAGACCACAAGATGAAAATCAATTAATAAGTTAATACATGTAAAATCGTCCTCTAGGTTTGAATTTACATCTTATTTGGATTACAAATATCTCCAATGATCTTGCACTTTGCCGAATCCATTACAAGAATCTGGGCTATTCCCCGAAATATATCAAACTTTAAATCCTGTGTTTCATTTCAACGACGTAATTCTACAAAACACATTACCTAGCGACTTAGGAAATCATTATTGTAATGATTTTAAACAGATCTTGATTCATTCCTTTAATAAGCCTGTTTTGATTTCTTGGTGCGTACGTAGTTGCTCGTTACTCAGTGCGCATGTAGCTCTGCGAAGAAGAAACTCGCTATTTGAATTCAACTAGCAATTTAAAAAATCAACACGTACGAAAACTGTATGGCTAATGACAGAAAAAAAAAGAAACGGTAAAAGAAAGTAACGATGGGTAATTCTTCAAAAGTAAACATGGTGATGGAATGAAGAATGTCAAAACCAACTCACCTAGGCTTTGCAATTCTTCAGAAATTGAGAAAATCGACCGATTCTGGCACGTAAGTCACGTTCGTGATATCATAGTGGATTGCTATGGACGTAATCACACGTTCTTTATCAATATTTTGACACCTTACGTGAAGAGCATTATTGTACGTAAGTGCAAGGTGTAGTACTGACACTCTGAATTATGGTGAAAGTGTATCACAAGTGGCAACCTGCAAACGTTGGAGTATTTCACGTACGTAACAATTTTCTTTTTCACCTTAATATCTTAGACAGTTTTTGGTCATTTCTTTTCCCCACAGATTTAAAGTACATGTAGTATGGTCAATTATAAAGACGAAAACGATTATCATAACATAATTATAGATTTATAGAATATCATTGGCGTACACAGAGGGGGTGTTTGGAGGTGTTTAAACACCCCCTTTTGCAAAAGGAGGTGTGAACACCCCAACACACCCCCCTTTTCCGGAAAAATACCGGCATGTTTAAATCACTGGAACACAAAATAAAGGGTGATTTTCCTTTAGATAAGTGGAAAATTTAGCCGTGCAATTTTATTTTTGTTTGACAACTTTTCGTCGCCCCCCCCCGTACCCCGCTGAGCTAGTTTTCGATGGTTGGCGCGACCGGAAAAAATTAGACCTAGGATTTGGCCGCGGACGAACACCCCCCCCCCCTAAATCAAATCCTGCGTACGCCTATGTAAAATGAAATATTTGAATTCTATTGAAACTCTTCGGAACTTATCCAGTAAACTCATTAATGTTCCACCTAAATCAAACAATAATCCTAAAATAAAATGTATTCGAATAAATTCATGCTAAGTGCTCAACCTCTGAGATGAAGGCTTAAGTATCGTAAACGTATTATGGTTCTTCTCGATGTAAAATATCTACCTTAAATTTGGGTTCTACCACACTGCTATGCTTCTACTTAAATCATTCGCACTAGGTCGCCAAACTATTTTTTTTAACTAAACAAATCTGTATTTTATTAAATATTTTTTTGTTTTCTAAAAATTTATTATTTGTCTAAATATTTTCACACACTCAAAGGAATTTTGGGCTATGGCAATACATTTACTTCTCATAAACTGCAGAATTCTTCTAAAGAATTGCAAACAGAAGTTACCGAATGAGGGGCTACTTGAGCAGGGGCCTGATTTTCTGCAAAAGTGCAGGAATCCAGTAACATTTCCCCAAAAGCCTAAATTAGAACATTACCAGGGCGGCACCACGTGGGGGCGGGGCAAGGGCCCCTATATTTTTCGAATTAACATCCATCAGCACCCTGAGGTACCATAGTTTGAATTGCACCATAAATCGGTTTCAAGAAAAAAAAGTTGTGACCCCTTTTTTTTATTTGTCACAAAATCTTCCCGGGTTTTCACCCTCCCTAAGATTTTCACCCTGGCACCGCCCCTGAACCGTGATGTCAACAAGGTGGTACTGTTTCATGCTTAATGGTGCACGAGGATGTACAATGATGGTTATCTGACTACATGGAGGCAGGAGAAGGCATATTGAATTGAATGACACGTGAGGTAATATTATTGGGGTTAATGACAGACAGAGTATATCGAACGACGAAGAAGAGAGATGTAAATGGGTGATTGGAGCTCCTTTAGAGTGCAGACGACGGTTTTTGGTGCCGAAGTGGCCATTTAATGGAACAGAACCAACCCACTTATAGGAGAAATCGGAGAATAGCATGGCAGAGTCGTGATCATTCCATACAGTGCATTGTCACACATGAGTACTTGAACACAGACAGACACACACGTGCATAGATTCACATTCACATGTACACAAAGACACAGGCAACACACTTACATACATTCACGTAAACGCATGAAACAAAAATGTAAATAGACTTATCATTTTCGAAACATACACAACCCAACAGCACACAACACAACACACACACACACAACACACCACCACAGCAACACACAACATCACACACCACACACCACAACACCACCAACACAACAACACACACAACAAACACACACACACCACCACAGCACACATCAACACACACACACACACAACATTACAATTGTTTTATCGCTCCGCTCCCATACTAACATCACACACGATACCCACAACACACACACTCCCACTAGACACCACCACAGGATTCACAGACACGCATAAAAACACACACACATACACAGAAATACACACACACGTACGTCATCATTTTATCTTTGGTAGATGTAGACTTGTCCCTCTTCGTTGTACGTCAATGTATCCGTATTACAAGTATATAGTTACATGGTACTTGAATACTTCTGTGGCCAATAAACTGATGTGTTTGCTAATTTAATTAGTAATAACAAGATTTAAGATTAATAGACACAATGCAAAGTAAAATAACGAAATATTTATGTATTGCGCACAACGCATAGAAACAATTTCTGTCTCTTTGCGCTTTACAGAACATATATACAAACGGAGTGGAAATAATGCACTTCATGGGTTTGCAATTGTGAGATTTTGCAAAATGCGAAATAATTGTGATTTTAAGCATGCTATTTAATTAGAAATTCCAAGATTTAAGATTGATGGACACCATGTAAGTAAAATAATGAAATATTTATGTGTTGCGCACAACGCATAGAAACAATATATGTTTCTGTGCGCTTAAAAGACATAAACAAGAAGTGGAAATAATGCACTGGGTTTGCAGTGGTGAGATTTTGCAAAATGTGAAATAATTGTGTTTTTAAGCATGTAATGTATAGCTCTTTTAACACATTGGGTGAATTCAAAATAGGTAGTTATATCAGTAGAAAAAAGTACACTATCAAATAATAAAGTTGATTAGAAGAAAATGCTGTATAATACAAGTCTTTCGTGAATTTCCTTAGCAGACCTATGTTAAAATGATTTCAGTTTAAATTTCGTTTGTCCATGGAGAAAATACTACATTTTGTGATTAGAAAATTGATTAGAAAAAAAATGCTGTATCAAGCAAGTCTTTCGTAGGTTTCTTCGTTACGTACACACACACACACACACACACACACACACACACACACACACACACACACACACACACTTACACACGGTAAATTGTTCATCGCCACGTAATGAAAACGTTGCTGATAGTCATATTCTGATTATCTGGTTATTCTGCCAATTTAGAGAGTAAAGGGTAAACCCATTTTCAGCAGACAATCAGATCATACTATCATAATGCTATTTACATATTTTCCTACAAGCGCTTGAGTCTGCAAATTAGTAAGGTGAATTTAAATGTCATTTATCAATGCTTTTCATCCATGCAGTTATCCAAAATGAGAGATCCTATCATGATTTTTAAACGGGCACTTATATCACTGCACACAAACATAGCATACAGAGAAAGACAGACAATACAAACACATATACACACCCATATGATATTATGAAGGGTCTTTTAACGCGGGAAATCAGACTGACGTCACGGTTTCTGCTTTGCTGCTCGCGCCACTTATGCATTTCCAAGATCACACACGTGTTTCATTATATCGATGTCCTTTCGCACGCCACCGACAAAGAAAAGAAAGCAAAAGTTCCGTAACCCGCGAGTCTATGTCATTTTTTTTTTGTTCTTTCATCTGATGCAAAAGTAATATGAAATGTGATATTGACACGTTCCCGCCCAGCGTCTATTGGTCACGTGATCTCGTGAAGGTGCAACTTGCCACACGTACATCCTCCTCGAGTTTGACGACACACGATCGTCCGTGCGATGGCGAAACGGCGTTTCTTCAAAATTGCTATTTCGAGAAAAATGACTTTGAAGTTAGTATATTTGAGGTATTTCATTGGGACATTTTCATTATATTTCATATAATCTGTAATAGTGATAGAATAGTGATAGTGATTATCATTTTTGAGTAGATTGACAGTTTTACCATCAAATAAATATTGTGGATTTTGGCCTTCATAATATGGTCAATCGGTTTACCTTTTAAAATTTCATTTTTGTTTTAGATAATAAGCAGACACTCCTGCACAAGATTGGTCAGTGATCAGTTTGTTTACATCACATCATTTGTATGGGATAGTCTCTATTGCTAAAATCTAAAATATTCGAACATTTAAAGTAAATGGCCTGGTTTGGGGTTGTCCTCAATTTGGGGTAAAACTATTCTAGAATCAAGCAAACTGTGAAAGGATTCTACTGTGAAATTTTTGTAGTCAAATGCCAACCCATTTTGAATAAACTACCATCAGTATCCCTTGTGACAGCCGCATTTGTTGTGTAGTTTTCTATGGGAGTAATATCTATCAGGGCACATGAGTAATTCAGAAGTGGTACATGTATGTCCATGCTTGATTCTCTTTTTGTAAACAAATTCCAGGTAAATCTCTCCAGCCAAGATTTACACAGCAGGTACATAAGTATAATTTATTCCCGAACCATTTGATTCTCGAGGCATTTTCAAGTGTTCCCAATCATGTCATTAGCCTTTAAAGTCCAAATGTTTCAGGTATTTCTCTGACAGGTATAAAAGCCATAATAGTGCATGATGGAATGCGAAAAAGTCTGATAATTGACCATTTTTTTTGCATATTTGGTTCTTTTGTTTTGAAATAATAATCATTTTTGTATAGATGAGCCATATACCATCGTATGAGTATTGTGGATGTTGATCTTAATAATATGGTAAAATGGTCTATCTACTCAAATAATTAGGTTGTTTTAAATAAATAACCAAACATGCACAAAATTGGTCATCAGATACTATACGTCACATCATTTGTAATGGATCGTGAAGATTCGCTAAAATCCATCAATATCTTGAACATTGGAGGGAAGTTTTCTCATAACAATGATTTGTAAGATAGACCGCTGGCGAAGTACCATGACGTGGCCTCAGTAAACCCATTAACTCCAATGGTTTAACTCGAAGATAGATCGTTTTGCTATTGCATGGTTGCATCACAGAGCGTAGATGACAATGGGTTAACTTCGAGATAGACCGTTTTACATAATGCGTAACATTGCAAATGATGAGAAAAAAGTTTTAAGATAGCGGAAATTATGTCCAAAATGAAGCATGATGGAAAATTCTCGACAGTACCATTGGTGACCTGTCATCACGCTACCCTGATAAAGTTGCACAACCCAAAGGTTAGGAAAGTGTCAAATATGTTAATTCTGATATAAAGTATGAAAGTGAAGTATCCACAAAAATCAAAAATTTGGTGACCTCCCTACGTTGCAAAAGTTTGAATATTTATGTTTTTCAACCAAAGTATTTTTCATTCTACGTTTATTTTTCCCAAGATATGCGGCTTTATCAGGGTATTATGGTGACAGGTCACAAATTTGGAAATAGCGTCCTCATATTACCTCAAATGTGCATTTATCTCAAATAGTCAATTTTTCGAGTTAGATCGTTTTACTATCGCAGCGCCGCGATAGAGGTCTATGCCCGTGTCTCGAGTAGCGAGTGAATCGAAAGTGGAACACATCCCCGGGCTCTGTTTTATTGTAACGTCGCTGATTTATTGTAATGTTTTAAACTGGAAACGTGTGGAAAATGTGTATGATATCCCCCGAAACAGTTCTGGCGATAAACGGGATGAAATGAAATAGACAAATCCCACGTGAGAGGGCCTATAGAAATTACAACGAGGAACACAATTACACTTTAACGTGATTATACAGTATAGCATTTATACGCGGTTAATGTTTGATGGATTTGTACATTGCAGTGGGTCGGTTTTGCGACTGAATTATGACTACAATGCAACTATGCAGACAGATTTTGTGGGGAAAATGTTCTACATTAACCCTCGCATTATTATTGCAACAAATCGTCATTAACTTTACATGAGATATCTGAGATATCTGAGTGACGTGGTGTTGACAGGGTCAAAGACGATTGCGCATGGACTGGAAAATTATTCAGGTGACTCTTGTGATTTTGGAAAAATGCTTTAAAATCTTGAAGAACACAGACAGATATAATTCCAAAAACAACCACTGTGCTATGTGTGACTGAATGATGACATGAGCGGGTTTGTACATGGGCGCGTATGGAAAATACATGTGGATGAATGACATTTGGATTCATCTATACACACTGTATAAAGTGCAGATAACTTTATCATCTGATCATGTTATTTCTTAAAACGCTACTATCATCTTATCCCTTTTATCGACTCGGCAACGCGTATAATCACGCAGGATAAAGAACTTTCGGCAATTAATTTATTGGATATTTATAGAATATTATGTGCCTTCTCAGGAGAAACAACGTTGTGGTTTGTAATCTGCGCTGTATTATCGTCAGTTTCTGCCGTCCGTCCGTCCGTCCCTCTGGTCAACAAACAGATGACTTTTCCCTCCTCTTCGCGATTTCTTCTTGTTTGACGATCGATATCCATTTTCAATTTCTGAATAAACCTATCAGCGGAGGCAGGCAACAGTGTTTGTACACGACGTGGATTTAGCGTTAGAGTGGGCTGGCATCCGTTTGTGTTGGACCATCACTTCAGCGCGTAAAACATCTGGTTTAATTCATTAATGTGTTGAACTAAAACAATAAATATTTACATCTTAGACCCACATCCGTACAAACTCCCCCGATAGTGCGGGGCCATGGCGTCCATCGCTCGTATATACATTTTATTTTTAGTCGATAAACGCAACGCCTTACGTCCGGTAGAAAAGACTAAAGATTCCCTCCGGTTATTTGCTGATAACTTTTGGCTACGTTTACGCTGCAAACAAAGATTAAATCATGTTCATGTTTCATGGGTATTGATCACCCGGTATAACCATTTTGTTTTTACTCCGAGGCGCGTGGTTATTTTTCTTCCTCCTTTTACATCTTCTGATTATATTGCTGTGATATTGTATGGCGTAAGTCGAAACGTCGCTGACTTTGCCGCGACACACATAGATTTTTACCCTTTGTATTCTGATCTCTGCCATTCGCGGCACATTAAAACGCAAAACTACACAAATCGGGCGAAAGCCCTCGAAATTTATCCACGGGCCATATTCGTTTCAAAGACCAACCTGAAGTGTTTTACGACCTACGGGGTGTAATTTCCTGTAAGGCAGGTTTTACCCGTCCGTGTCGTCTAGTGTATGTACACAAGTCAGGAGAGCTCGAATGAAGAATCCCGGAAAGTGCAGGGGAGTGTTGGATTTAGCGAAACGAACTCTTCAGATGTATATCCAGGACTGTGTTAATATGGCGGACATTATGTTTTCTTGCAACACAACCTTATGTTAATTCCCACTAAAGTGTAGCAAATGCAATAGTAGATATAATTTAACTAATTCAATATGTATTGAGCAAAAAGAAAAAAAAAGGTTGTGAGGTATGAAACCTAGAAATAAAGGACATCTATTCTTCACAATTAAAATTCGGTTAGTTATGTTAAATAGCAGACAATTGCAGTATGGATTCCACGATACACACAGGCGCAGTGAAAGTAAAAACGTTTCTAACATTATCTCAATTGTCAGTCAGATTGATGGGGAATTGATCGTATTTCCGTCACCGTCAACTTTTCCATCAAAATGGGGCCTTGTACCTAACAATTACAAATAAAAAAAATGTTACACCTTGAGTCTTACCTTCAGTTAAGTTCCTTAAATACTAAAACATTGATTGAAGATTAGTTTTGAAATTAGAATTTATTCATTCTTTGTGGAAAATAACCGCTTTGTCTATATCTATATAAGATAACAACCTAAGTATTTTACCCCAGTTTTTATAGAGATCTTTAATTCGCGTATTGTGATAAAAAGTAAAAACGGCTTTGCTTTAATAATAAAGACAACTATCTATGCAATCATTTTCCTATATCTAAATAAAATATCTTATTTGCAATGTTTGACAATTAATTCACTAGATATTACTGAAAGTAAAAGCACGTTTGGTAACAAATAGCTGCAGGCCTTTACAACTGTTTCATGTTCGTCATATTTTATTTGTGAAATTAAACCTGTGAAACAACTTAGACAAAATGCTTAGCAACCTTACACTCACTGTCTTTTCCTTTATACTTTCAATGTCGAAGCAACACTTAATATTACAAGCATATGGTGTAAATAACAATTAAGTTGTATATTCTCAGTAACACAACCAAATCCGTAAGATTATGTAAGAAATATGACACAATAAATTTAGCATCTATCATAATGTCTTTTCAATACATCGGGATTTCGAAATAACAGGTATGGAATACGAGCAAGAAGAACATGTTATGTACATATCAAGCACCACCTGAACGCACCCAACCGATAAAGTGCAGTTTGACGGAGCAGAGGTGGATTGTCGTGTACTTTTATTTTCCTCGGACATAAATGGAACGATTTCATCTCCATTCCCACGAGAATTGACTTAGAAATGCGAAGGATGGTGTCATACTTCAAAGTAAGCATCATTTACGGTTTTACTCCTGTCTGCCCATTAAAGGGAACCTGCACGCATCGAATGAAATATGCTCAAATGAAGAGTCTGATTGCAAAAAAATGGGCTAAGTTCACTTTTGTAACTTTGGAGAAAATGCATTTCTTTACCCGAATCTGTACACTCGCCTATACGGAAAAATGATAGTAAAACCCGAGATATTTCATACTTTCTTGTGTAATTTGACTTCAAATGATAAACTATCGCTAGATAAGTAGTGAGGAAAAGGGTTTGATGTTAATAGTTCAATTTTGGTGGAAAATGGAGTTAGTGCGTTTTGCAACAAAGCTCTTGAAATTTTGGATATCACTAATCCTAGTCTTAAATAGCCCAACATTACGGAACATTCAAACGCAAATATAACACAACATTTACTGGACCAATAGGTATAAGTTTTAGTCACTTAATGCAATTCAGTCAGGCGCTTTATACTTTTCATTCTTCAGCTTTCATCGAGTTTATGTTGTCTTATTGTGGTGTAGTACATGCATCTTGTGATGTCTTTGAAAAGCAGTAGTCTGTAGCTGGTATGGTGTTTATTTTCATCTGTAGATTGTTTTATAGACTTGTATATTTTGTGCATCAGCTTGGTCATCAGCACTAGATAAGGTATTTGCTTTTCTAAGCTGACTTCCCACTCACTAATTTTAAATATCTAGTATGTCACTTTCTTCCTATCATTTTGTACTGTTAGTGTTATGTATTACAGATGTTTGTTCATTTATGTCTCATACATTTGTGACTATCTGTTAGTATCTTATATTGAGTGATCAAACAAATTGAAATCTAAAAATTAAGTATATGACATTGCCCACTTTTGTAAAGGTGAGATAGTTGCATTGGTGTCTATAATAGGGTACACCTATCACCACTGGCCACTGTCAAAACAATCTACACAACCACTCACCTGGATGAGATAAAACTGTTTTCCTAAACTACTCACCTTCATCAATAAAAGCTGCTGGCATAATACATCTCCAAAAGTGTAAAGACGTACATTCTATAAAATAGGCTTGTTTGATAAAAACTACTTTTTATTCTGTTGGAATACTATTTGTCCTGATGGTTTGTGATACAAAAACGTCTTGCTTTGGCAACATTTATGAAGCACATCCGTTATTTTAAGTGATGAACAACAGAGATATTCTTACTGATGTCTTTTTTCTTTCTATTTTTGCACCTGTGTCGTCTGCGTTCTGTTAGTCGTGATGTGCCCGCGGTCTTATATCTCGTCTCTCCCAGACTTGTGACGTCAACCCGTATTCAGACGAATGTTCGGGATATGATAACACGAATGTGACTGAAAACGTGCAGGGAGTGTTATCCGTAGCACGGATGTTTTAGACTTTGAATAACATTTATAGCTTACTTATTGTGTAGGCATACGATAGCGTTGGATCAGTTTTGCCACACGAAGCTTCACATGGTAACAAATGTCTCGTTTGTGTTTTCATTCTTCGTCTAGGTACATGTTAAGCACTTAAAGGCCAGTGGTATGATTGGGAGAAATAAAAAATGCCCCTTTAACCAAACCGGTTGAAACATATAAGCTGGAGGACATCTCCTGGCTGGAAGGATTTATCTTGAATTTGTTTACTTCAGCCGAATTAAGCATGAACATACTAGCATTTTGTTTCTATTATTGGGAAGCTTAAAATTGTAGAACGTTGTTTTCTGATCTATAGGTTTGAATGGATAAATAAACACCCTGCTACACAAAACTTACACAGTTATGCACAGAAAAATATGTTTACATAAATGTCCTGGGATAAACATCTATAACATAGAAATTTATGGGGGGACTGGGATGTTTGCTCCTTAATTTTCACTTTTTAAAAACAGTAATTGATCCTTTAAACCGCATTTTCAAAGGCATTTTTGGACCTCATCACAGACACCAGAAGCAAAATATAGTTCAGATTTTGTAAAACTTGAAACATTGGGTGATTTCAAGTTCGATGTTGGTGTTGGTGTTAGTGTCGAGGAAACAAAATCGTCTGCTAAACCGAGCTCCAACACAGAGTTCGGTTTAAGCAAACGATACCGATTGTACTATCGATCACATAACACCGATTGACGTCACGCGCGATTCATGGCGTTGGCAGAAAGTCACGCCGATGGCCGAAATTTTTGGACTAATGTTACAAAAATGACACCAAATCAATACTGACAGCCAAAAAACTTGTGTGAATCTGAAAGGCAAGTTACTTTTCTCTATTCATATATGGAAGTTTAATATGAATTTGGCGAATCATGTAAGTTTAAGGGGGGAAAGGCTCTTTCAGCGGTTTGCGTCGCACAGCGCAAGCTGCTCCATAGCCAACACACACGAGCATGTCGGCTCTGCCACTCACAAGGCCAACACTAACACCAACACCGAACTTGAAATCACGAATTGCCTAAACCCTAGGGTTTAGTGTTGATGAATGGAAAACTTACACGTAAATCACAAACACCAACCATGGTACTCGGTTCAGCAGACGATGTTCAACACCAGCTTCAACATTAACTTCCGGAAGTACGTCATAATTTTCGAGGTCAACCCCGACACCAGGCCTGACTTCAAGTACGGTGTTATAGCTGGTGTTAGTGTTGTTACAACACTAACACCAGATTTCGACACCAAACTTGAAATCACCCATTGTCAAATGATGCCTTTAATGTTGCACCGATTTCCAAGGGCAATTGAAAAGTTTAAAAATAGCTGTCACCCATTTAGATCAGTTAAATTGTAAAAGAGAAATGCATTAGTTGATTTCACATCAATTAGAATAGCTGTTATGACCTTTTCCACAAAGAATGCATGTATTTGCGACGAGTCTAACACAAGAATCAAATATTAAAAGTACTTGTGACATCTTTGAACAATGTCAAGCCAAAATATATGTGATATTTTTCTTCAGAAATCATCTCAGTTGAAGCTATTTAAAGTCGAGGAAATACTGCTTACTATAAAGGAACTGAGAAATGAACGTATATTGACGCTTATTCTGCTACAATAAACCATCGTAATAAGTGTGGATGCATTTGGGCATTTTAAACGATCTATAAATATCAATACAAATTGGCATTTTCAATCAGGGTTTTTTTGTAAGGTCGATATTTTGTAATTCACTGAATTATGGATCTCATGATGAATTCACAATCGTCCTTCAACGTCACTTCTTTTTATAGCAAATGTCGTTGGGATGGAAATAACATGAGAAAAAATGCAGGCAGGAAGCCACGCAGCTTCAGATTTAACTATCGACATTGCTTCACAATTTTAAACATATCGGTTTGAACATTTCACAATGGACTAATAAGCGTGCACGCTGAAAGGTAATTATGATTAATAAAAATTTGCAAAGCCTTAAACTCGTTTTGATTCTTTCAATTACATGTATGCTAAGCGAATAATAATTTCTGAACTTTGAAGAAAAGGGTTCAACAAGTCTCCTGATTAATTCTGGCGAGAGTAATAACGAAAATCCAGAAATTACTGACTTGAACTCATTCTGAATTCAATGAATTATGTAAATGACATTTAAACTTCATAAACTTTCTCCAGAGAATTTTTAATTTTCATGTCATGTTGTACGTGTAGGCATATCTATTGGTAAATTATGCGAAATGTTTTTAGTTTGAAACGATGCTGGTCACGTGAAATGTTATTCATGTAGAAATGTTTGATAGGCTTCACTCTTTCGCTGTTTACTTGATTTTCGCCGCGGGATTTTCGTATTCCGTAAAAACGCATGAAGTCATACGTGTATATTATAACAACATTTTTTTTTATTGATGTGATATAGTTCTAAACAGAAATAAATACGTATCCTCAAGGCCCTTTGACGTTTGTTATAGCAATGACATTTTCTACCCTTATTAATTTCAAAATGATATACCCAGTTTGCTGCTTACATGAACATCATAAACGACATGAGAGGAATATATTACAAGAAAAAAAGATCTTGAAGTGGGACCGCAACATTCGCATTTCCACTTCAAAGCTTGAGATCTTCTTTATTTTGATATGTACATTTGTGCTTTTGGCATGGAGAAGTGCAAAAGGCATTAAGTTTTCAAGTTGTCCGTCCGTGTATATTTGTAAAAATTTGTTATCGAGACATTTTTAGAAAGGAATAATAAACTATCAAGAAACAATGCCTGAAATATTGAACACTCAAGCAGATGTATATCTTATATGTATTATTTGAGGTAAAAAGCAGTTGTGAGGAGACCATGGGGTAATAATGGAGATGATGAAAAAAGAAGAAGAAGACAAAGAAGAAAAAAGAAGAAGTAAAATGTTGATGTGGCGATGGCATTTATTGACTATTGGGTGTCACTTTTTATGATCAGTTTTAAATAACATGTTGTATTATCATCGTTTTGCAAGAAAGAAGCAATTTCGCATACCTTTTCGTAAAACGATTTTTTTTTTCATAAGCGACAAGTATCAGATAAATGTAGGCAACAAGAATTGCCCCGTTCAACATGTTCAAACAATATGGAATTGGATGATTATGATTCGAACACTTAAGGTCTCGAAGAGAACTAGAAACACGTGTAAATTTTATAATTCATTCATCTTTATTGACATATAACATGTTTAAAAAAATGATGATAATATATACAATATATATACAATGTAATATTGGCAATTTGGCACTGTATCAGAAGGAAGGCTTACATGTCTAGCCAGGACTTCCCTTGCAGTTGTCTCATTTGACAAAATTTATAGTTTCTAATCAAACGTCTAAACACCGACGAAATAAATCTACTCCGATGACCCCATTCAATCAAAGACTTGGACACTAAGATGAAGCGCATCCTAAATGAATCAGTCATGGGTTCGTTGCCGAGATGTCACGGTATGCCGCTTTGCATTCTTCCATCGATCTTCTCTTGTACTACTGATTGTACAGGGCAAATAATTACCCATCTTGATCACCGATCATACATGGACCGAGAAATCGTTTTTTGTATTCATCGCGCGCGCGTATCACAGGCAGCTATCCTCTAGAAAAATACATATTCGTGCAATGGGAGTACGTGCCGATCGCACGATCTATACGTATCGATTTCGTTCGTGGAGTTCTGTCAATATGGGTCTGAATTGGCGGGGTCCTCTCGGAGTAGCTCTCTACAGGTTTATATGTCAACTTTCAGTGGAGATATTTCGACAAGAATCGAGATCCCCCAATAGTTTGAAAGTTTGTTTTTCGCCCGTTGAAATGGCGTATGCATCTATGACCCCGTGCGGTATTCATTGTCAGCAACGTACATGTAGCAATCAAACCCAAGTGGCTGTATGTATATGAACCAGCAAGCCAACCTTCTTTTTGGATACGTACACCTATCAATTTCAGAGAGTCGTGCTATCACACAAGCTAGCCATCTAAATCGCTGTCTCCCGTGACTTTCTGCTGACTTGGGGAGTGAAGTGACACGCGTGACGTCATCTTTTACATGTTGACATCATACGTGCGCGGCATGTCTATTATGAAACCAGGGCTGGGGGTCCTCGCTCGCGCCCGCGTGTTTGCGAACATGTGTACGTGTGCTTGACAATAGGATGTTGACTTTTCCTTGCGTTGACGAGGAACGCATGCCCGATGTACAGGCTGAGAAGTGTCTTACAACCAGCAATGAGGAAGGATACATGAAGACTCCTGTACAAACTCTACCCCGTCGTTGACTGAGAGGGGAAATTAAATTGCTCTTACCGAGAAATCTATGGCACACAGCTATCTTAACTAGTCTAGATCATTCGTCACACTTTATGTATGCAAGACTGTAACATGGCGGACTGCTCTGCTTCATCGCCTCTGCGCCATGGGTGCAAATACAGGGGACATGTCCTCCCTCCCCCCCCCCCCACGATTTTGAAATTTAACATAGCCCAGTATTACAAGCGTGTGGTGTTTCAAAATGGATTTGCGCCCATGATCTGCACACGAAATGCCTATGGATTTGGGGACTATTTTCTTTAAGCAGGAACATTGCATGTTGGCCATCGTAAAAAATAAAAAATCTTTTTTAGATGGAGTGGATTACGCCTATTTGAGAAAACGGGTTATTTCATTTTGTTTACTGAGTTTTTGTTTAAATATCGACATTCATAGTTGCAGGCGTATCTTTAAATATGAGTTCACATGATTATAATTACACGTTTCTGGCTTAAGATGCTGTCATGTACCCTAAATTCGGAGAAATATATACGAATAATATAGCTCACTCAGAGTGAACTAATTGATGTTTGTTTGATGACTGTATCAGATTCTGTAGTACTCAACATCCGTAAATATTTAACAGATTTACTACTGCCATGTGTAATTGAAAACAAATATTTCATGAGCTTTGTCACGTATGAATGTGACGAAAAGTAAACCTAGTCTGATATTTGAGTTTCTGAATGGCGGATAAAACAGATATATTTGTTTGTAATATTTGTAATATATATGCCTATTTAGACCCATTTTTCCAGTTCTAGTGCGTATTATAAATAAAACAAAATGGACCATTAAACTTTCTCAATTATCGCCTGTATTTACACGCCAATTATTTTAGGGGGAAATAGTACATTGACGTACCCAGTTGGGGAAAAATAGTATCCCATTGGATTCTTATCTAAAGCTAAGCAGCGATTAAATCTAATATCAGCCGTACTTCCAGGGTAAAATTCATGTCAAGGAGACGGGGCAGGTCCCCGAGAATCTCTTTGAAGCTGTCCGGCCATGTCCGATTAGAACTGGAGGGTTGTCTGGTAATAATGCTTCCCGCTCTTTTATAATGTCAGTACATATCGAAATCTTCCCTTCTCTCTCTCTCTCTTCGCTGTTTTCAACATGAGATAATACGATTAAAGATATCAATTTAAATGCGAGATAATATGCTTTTGTCCCTTTCTTGAGATCTATAATGTGTACATTTAAGCAGCATCGTGCGTAGGTAGTACACCAAGAGAAAAGTTATTTGACATGCACCTTAAAAGGAGTATTAAACGGTTTAGCTTCTAGACAGATGACGGTTGAGAAAAAACGTGTCCGAAATAACTAAATAAGAAGATTATGGCGGGAAGATGCCACAAGTGATTGTGTGGATATATAGGCCAACACAAATTTGCTTCATAAGGGGTATGATAAGCAAGTGCTCAAATACCCGCAAACATTTTGAAATACGAGAAAGATTGATTTAATCACTCGTGACCAATTTCCCACATAGAAATGGCACAAATAGTTTGCACGACACCGTCATCAATTTCGGTAGATGACCCCAATACATGGAGTGATTTGATATCATGCAAGTTGTTGTATAAGCCTTCGGTTTTGAGGTAATTGAAAATGTTCTGATGATCAAGGCGACAAGAAATAGATAAGTGTTATATATAAAGCGCTGATCTACATCAGTTCGGATATTGATGTTAACGAATCTCCATCAATATAACAACGGCCCTCTACTTTTTGACTCGATGTTCAAAATATCACTTTGTAATGAATGTCCTTATGTCCATGTACATGTATCTTATGTTTTGTTGTTTAGTAAATTCTATTTTCGGTTATATGTTTCTAACTGCCAAAATATATCTAACATATTTGTTGAATTCTTTTTTTTTACCCTGCCAATGACAGCATTCGAAGTGATATTTTTATATTATTTTGTCACATGTAACTATTGTTTTGTCACTTGTTGATTAATAAAGATGATCTATATATTCTTAGAATTTAAGTATTAAACTGTCCGCAATATTAGCGGACTAACTAGGGAATTATCACTCATGCCAGTTACACATTAGAAGATAATTACATTGAGATACGACTACGTAATCAAACAATAATATGTTTTTGAATAGAAATTATATGAGTGGGAGAACAAAGCCGACTGAAACAAAATCGAATAACAACTTCGCACACGTAATACAACACTAAAAAAAATATTCTCTTAGGCATTGCCTGGCTCCGTTTTCATTTCAGTTCTTATTTCAATCTTGTCTGTAGGTTTTCTGGAAGGTATAGGCCACTTCCATAATGTATTCATCATATTCATAAATGTTCCTTCCGTCGAGACATTATCGATTAGCAAAGATCAATTGTAATGCAATGTATTGCATTTCTCCTTTGACTTTTACGCAATAATAAGCGTTGGATTTATGTTTGTTAAGTTTTGTTGGATCCTGTGCCATTTGCTTGTTTGCCGGTAACAATAATTTGAATTTTTACAGTGGATGAGATATGAACTTAAATATTTGTTAATTGTAAGATGTGATTAGTTTCATAGACCAAATATTTCTGGTATATAAGCAAACTTATTATTCTATAAGTATATGACTTTAATTTGTATATAAATTTATGTTTGCATGATGGCCTATCTGATAAATGTCTATTGTAAAAATTACGTAAACACAATATGTGACTGTTAATTTGTTTTAAATGATTATTTTGTATGTTTTGCTTCTTCAGTCAGTAGAAAATTAATTTCAATTCTATTCGATTCAATGATAAGAGTAAACAAATATATCAGAAAGTAACAGATGCATTAAGGATAGATCCTCACTTGTTTCTCCTCGAAGAAAGAACATCCATAAATTTGAGAATATCAGGCAATTGGTTTGATGTTAAACATAACTGCTTAATAGCAATCATAAATGTGCGCCAATTTTTGAATCGGTGTTTCTTGAACTTACGAACCCGACAACCAGCGTACAGCCACTTCCTGCTCCAACACTCTGAAAGATCATTAAATGACGCAGCGATATAACTTCTATACGTCCTACGTTCGCTAATTTAAATTACTTAGGCGGCCCATACGAGCACGCCTTCAGTAATTTGCCTAATAACCCAATATATTCTCGATAGGTTATGCTACTTTTTTGAGGATTTTTTTGACGTCGCATCTACGTGCAAGGAATTTATTGAAGCTTTGTACGCGCGCTGTTCACTACGTTCAGAAATCAAGGTTAGATATGAAAGAATTCAGCACTTTCAAATTGGCTCGCCATAGTTTCGTAGAATGCTCCTAGAAAAAAAACTTCAGCTTTTGCCTTGTTATTCATAAAACCTCAATTTTTGTATTTATGAATCGATTTATTTCGTTCGCAGTTTAATTTAGGTGTCTAGTTAACATATAAGTGGCCTCTTTAGAAAAAAAAGAAAACAAAGAAGGAGAAGAAGAAGAAAAGGAGGAAGAAGAAGAAGTAGAAGAG
>JZLH01S0016413.1:80144-93459 GCA_001188425.1 Eucidaris tribuloides | reverse complement strand
TTTGGTCACATTTTGTCCTACGATGACTTTACGGGGCCCGTACTCATTTCGTACACTCATATAAGTATTTCGAAATGCGATCTCCTACGGTGACACTAAGCGGTTGTCTGCTACTACACGATTATATCTTGCATACGAATTTCATGATTCTTCCTTTGTGGCATTTCGTTGAGGCCTTACGAATTTTGTTTAGCTAGCTGAATGGATAGATTGATACAAATTATTTAAAATCGTGCCTTGCAGTGGAATTTAGTCCAGTAGACTTATCGTAGATGGCAGTGTGATACGATCGGACGTTCACGGTTGACTCATCGCTACCGAGACTTGCGTGCTTGATATCGTACAAGTCTTGTGTTAAGGGATATCGGTTATTTGACACTGGACAAAGGTCTTCTCGGACACTAAAATTGACAACAAGGGCCTTATACACATTCTCTGTGAAGCCCCTGCACTAGATATCGTACGATTTCGTGTCGATATCGTAGGCTTATTACATACTAAATATATGGAACAGAGTTTAGCGCAAGAGGGCCAATTTTGGTGGGTGGCTATCTATCGCGTTTTTTCAACTCTTGCGCGCAAATTAGCGTTATGCCGATATACGCGCTGTGGCTGACGATGGGGTATCTGAAAAATATTGATACAATTGTTACCTGGAAAATTATTGGATACATTTTTTCCGGGGTAACTTTTTGTTTTACCATTATACGCAGTTGACTCACAAGGTGGTTCAACACAATGTAATTGTATTACTTAAAATTGCGATTTTTTTTCTTTTTTTATTTTTTTTTAAAAAGAACTCCACTACAATCATTATTTTTCGAATTAATGTGCGTTTCTCTGCCCAAAAATTTACTAAATTAAGGACGATGTATTTTTAGGTTGTTATATGCAAGTATTATACAGAATTTCTCACAGTATTGAACGAGTTGCCCGTTACATACGACCTTTGTGATTTTCGAGGATATCTTGTTTAAATATTTCAATTTTGGAAAGATGTGCAATATGTTGTTACTGAGTGTTATTTGATTTACAGCTAATATTGGATTGGGCTTTGTTTTCGTGTGCTGACGAGAAAAAGATAATTGCTGGACTCCTTATGAAAAATATCGGAAGACTTTTGACGCTGCGTGGGCGTATTTGCGGGGACAAGTGCGTACAATTATTTTTGTGTCCACGTTCAAAGCCTGCTCCAAAATAATATAATCAATAAATACTCTTTGCTCACGACTCTTTCGCGTATTCGCAATATGCTGATAGAAATGGGAGCCAGGGAGAACTACAGAATCCGCTATGCTGCATGTGATCTACCTGTAGCGATAAGTGCTGTCAACGTAGTTTTCCGTTACATGACCTTATACTTCGCATGCTACTGGCTGAACCAGGTAATTCTCATGAAGGCCAACAGTGCTATCAAAATATTGGCACTGAGAATGATGGTTAAGTAACGTATTGTAGCCGTCGCCATTTTTGCGATGCTCACTCGAGACTGAGATGTTCCTGCATTTACTTTTCACTGTATTTAATCTTCAGTAGATTAAATTTTGTAATCGTGGTTAGGCTTCCACTTAAACAGGGAAAATGTTAACTAGGCAGTGCTACGCGTAAAGATTCAACATTCACCTGTGACCCGATGCTTTTTCTCGATAGGCTAGTACCCGTGAACTGAATTGTAACAATACAGAATCGGACAGTACCAGACGAGTCACACGTCTTGTTGCCGGATAGGTTTCCCTGGCGTCGATCGTAATATATCATAGGGTACGGATATTGGAAGAATTTTCTCACGGTAAACGTCAGAACTACGGACTTTTGTATTTTTTAAAGCACTTATTGTCTAGATTATACACACTAAACAATTTATCGTATGGCTACGCGAATTTTCCACGTATTGGTTGGAGAGACCGTGAAATCCGTGCGAAGTCGTACAGTCAACGCTTCCGTTCGACTGGTGAACGAATGAGAGATGTCGTAGGAAAATGAGGTGAAGTCATTTACAAAGTGATAGAGCCTTACAAGGGAGTCGCACGCTAAATGGTTGCATGTGATCTGTAGATTTTACTCAGAGATGTATGTAGCCTATGAGTGTGTTCCTCGTACTAGTCTTGGTGCGCGGTTTTGAAGAGGCTAATCATGCCGCATTAAACAGAGGCAGGCTCGAAACGGAGCAAATACGCAAGGTAAACCCAGCGGATACAAGGGCAGGTGTTGTGCGTTTTCTTTTCTTTAATTTAGGTGTCGGTGCGTCGCAATCAGGGAGTTTATAGGAACGCGGCCTGGCCATATCCTCGTTTGCCTACCTGATTTTTTGCGGGACTTGTTTGAGTGAAAATACTCCGAAAGGGCGCTATGCTTTGTCACTGTTAAAGACAAGAACTCCATCGCTCACCTTGTGACTTTAAGCTTCGTTATTCCAACCCCGGATAGGAATATCGAGTTGTGTATTATAATAATGAAGTATTTTATAGCCTTTTTTGGGTCAGCATCGATAAACTAAAACGTCGTTGTTCGAGGAATACTAGGATGGATGGTTGGTGTTTTCAAGCGGTGTAGATTATGGGGACCCTTTTGAAGGCTAATCATGCCGCATAAAAGAGGCAGGCGAAACGAGCAAATACGCAGTAAAACCCAGGGTAAAACAATTTCTTTCTTTTCTTTAATTTTGCCTGTCCAATCAAGAAGTTTAAACGGGCCTGGCCATATCCTCGTTTCCTCCTATTTTTTCCTTGTCAGCTGAAAATACTCCGAAAGGTCTGCCTTACACTGGAAGAAGAATCCAACGCTGTGATTAGCCCTTATCTCAACCCATGGATTGATGTATAATATGAAATTTGCCTCAGCATGAATAAACTAAAACGTCGTGCTCGGAATATAAATATGGTTGGTGTTTCAAGGTTAGATTTGGGTATTTCTTTTCAGTTTTCACAAGAATAAACACAGCAGGGAACAAGTGTAACGAAATATCGAAAATACACAACGTTTTAAAGCAACAAGAGAATTTGTAAAAACATATAAGTACACTACCAGGAATCTTTATTATCTTTGAATAAATCTGACTTATGTAGACATTTTTGACAGACAAATTTCACACATTTACAGAATCTGTCATTTCTGCAGTAATAGTTCATTATTGATAATTTCAAAATTGTGAAAATTATTAAGACCTTATGATTGATTAGCATGAATCCGTTCACTGTCAAGAACGAAAGTCTTTGTGAATAATATTAAAAATAACCAGTGTGTACTCAGGAAAATTAATACAAGACATAATGACAACTCTTCTCTATTTCCCCGTAGCCTAGAAAGTCTACAAAATCTTGCATGTCTTTCGAAAATAGATGAGTTCCCTTTAACATCACCAGATCATGTTGTGCCGCATGTTCCTCGTGTAGGAAAGTCATCTTTCACCAGAATGGTAATAAAGTGCTCTGCGACATCTTGTCAAACATATTAGTTATGGAATTTTGAAAATGTGCGATAAACAATATATGGTAAATGTTATATGAAGCTAGGATTTAAAGATTATCAACAGGATTTTCTTTACAGCCTTCAAACAAACCAAATATTTACAGAGTACTTGAAAAACTGTTTTAAAGATTTATACGTTCGTGGATGATTATACGTGGAGGCAAAACTACATCTTCACTAATTGTAATCATACTGAATAATTACATAAAGCTGATTTACCTGAGTGCATGCCCATTCAAATCAACAAATGTTCTATACGAATTGTTTTTCATCAATTTTTGATATCTTTAAAAGTTAAGATAAGTTAAGATAAGATGAGACGACATGAGATAAGATGAGATGAGATGGGATGAGATAAGATGAGATGAGATGAGATGAAGTGAGATGAATTAAGATGGGATAGGATGGCATGGCATGGGATGGGTTGAGATGGGATGGGAAGATGCGATGAGATGGGATGAGATGAGATAAGACGAGATGGGATGAGATGAAATGAGATGAGGTGAGATGGAATGGAATGAAATGAAATGAAATGAAATGGGATGAGATGAGACGGGATGGGATGAGATAAGATGGGATTGGATGAGATGAGATGAGATGAGATGGGATGGGATGAGATGAAATGAGATGAGATGAGATGAGATGAGGTGAGATGGAATGAGATGAGATGAGATGAGATGGGATGGGGAGGAGAGGGATGAGATGAGGTGAGATGGAAACGAATAGATGAGATGAGATGAGATTTGATAAGATGGGATAACACGGAATAACATGAAATAACATGACGTGAGATAGGATGAGATGGAATGAGATGACACGAGATAAGATGAAATGAGGTGAGATTAAATAAGATGGGATGTGATGGCACGAGATGAGATAAGATGGGATGAGATGTGATGTGATGAGATGGATGAGATGGAATGAAATGAGAGGAGATGAGATGTAATGAGATGTGATGAGATGGGATGAGAAGAGATGAGATGAGAAGAGATGAGATCAGATGGGATGAAATGACATGGGATGATTTGAGGTGAGATGGGATCAGATGGGATCAGATAATATGAGACTAAATGAGATGAGATGAGATGAGGTGATATAAAATGAGATGGGATGAGATAGAATGAGATGGAATGAAATTAGATAAGACGATATGAGATGAGGTGAGAGGAAATGAAATTGGATGTAATTTAATGGGATGAGATGAGATGGGATGAGAAGAGAAGAGATGAATGAGATGGGATGAGATGAGATGAGATGGAATAAGATAAGGTGAGATGAGATGGGATACGAAGACATACGATGGCATGAGATGAGATGGGATGAGATTAGATGAGACGATATGAGATGACGTAAGAGGAAATGAGATGGGAGGTGATGACATGGGATGAGATGAGTTAAAGTGGAATGAGATATGTGAGATGAGATGGGATGAGATGAGATGAGATGGAATAAGATAAGGTGAGATGAGATGGGATAAGAAGACATACAATGAGATGAGATGAGATGGGATGAGATTAGATGAGACGATATGAGATGACGTCAGAGGAAATGAGATGGGAGGTGATGGCATGGGATGAGATGAGATAAACTGGAATGAGATAGGTGCGATGGGATGAGATGGGATGAGATGGGATAAGAGGAAATGAGATGAGATGGGGTGAGATGGGATAAGATGGGATGAGATAGGGTGAGATGGGATGAAATGGGGTGAGATGGGATGAGATGGGGTGAGATGGGATGAAATGGGATGAGATGAGATGGGATGGAGAGGAGAGGCATGAGATGAGGTGAGATGGAAACAAATAGATGAGATGAGATGAGATGAGATTTGATAAGATGGGATAAGACGGAATGACATGAAATTACATGACGTGAGATAAGATGAGATGGAATGAGATAAGATGAGATGACACGAGTTAAGATGAGATGAGGTGAGATTAAATAAGATGGGATGTGATGGCATGGGATGAGATAAGATGGTATGAGAAGAGATAAGATGACATAAGATAAAATGAGATGAGATGTAATGAGATGGATGAGATGGAATGAAATGAGAGGAGATGAGATGTAATGAGATGTGATGAGATGGGATGAGAAGAGATGAGATGAGAAGAGATGAAATGAGATGGGATGAAATGACATGGGATGAGTTGGGATCAGATGGGATCAGATGAGATGAGATGAGATGAGGTGATATAAAGTGAGATGGGATGATATAGAATGAGATGGAATGAGATTAGATAAGACGATATGAGATGCGGTGAGAGGAAATGAGATGGGATGTGATTTAATGGGATGAGATGAGATGGGATGAGAAGAGATGAATGAGATGGGATGAGATGAGATGAGATAAGATAAGGTGAGATGAGATGGGATACGAAGACACACGATGAGATGAGATGAGATGGGATGAGATTAGATGAGACGATACGAGATGACGTGAGAAGAAATGAGATGGGATGTGATGGCATGGGATGAGATGAGATGAAATGGAATGAGATAGGTGAGATGAGATGGGATGAGATGAGATGAGATGGGATAAGAGGAAATGAGATGAGATGAGGTGAGATGGGATGAGATGACGTGAGATGGGACGAGATGGGATGAGATGGGATAAGAGGAAATGAGATGAGATGGGGTGAGATGGGATGAGATGGGATGAGATGAAATGAGATGAGATGGGATGAGATTAGATGAGACGATATGAGATGACGTGAGAGGAAATGAGATGGGAGGTGATGGCATGGGATGAGATGCGATGAAATGGAATGAGATAGGTGAGATGAGATGGGATGAGATGAGATGAGATGGGGTGAGATGGGATGAAATGAGATGAGATGGGATAAGAGAAAATGAGATGAGATGGGGTGACATGAGATAAGATGAGGTGAGATTGAAAAGGATGAGTTTGACTAAAAGCAGAACATCGGATCTTAAGAACCTAACATGGTAACATTCTGAAACGCAGACATGCACAAGGTCCCTTGCCCTTTGACCTTTAACTCCAAAATTTAATCAGCTCATCGCACATGGTATAGTGCTTGACCCAAGTTTGTTATCAAAATCAAATTAATGCTTCTTAATCTGTCACGATAAGAGCCAAAAAACAGAAATAACCCCGTGACCTCCGACCTCAGCAATTCGAAAAAAATCTAATCAAATCACCGTTGTGCATGACCAACTTTATGAGAATATGATCAACGGTTGTTAATTATGGCGGTATTATAACCACTGACGAATGTACCGAATAATCCACCGACATAGACTGGCTGCCAGACGTATTGGGTAGACCAGCAAAATAAATTTTTCTACTCTACCGCTTCGCGGCCGGCCTCTGCTTCGCAGAGGCGGAGTCTGGAATTCAGACTATCACCGACACGGGGTTTCACGCCGTCGTGGTAAAAACAGGGAGGTGGGAGAACTCTCCCACCTCCTTGTTAAAAACAAGCATTTCTAGCGGTTGAAAGAATCGCTTTAATTTTAGCGACGTAAAGACATTCTTATTACAGTCGTACCGTGAAAATGTTTGCCTGAAATGGCTAGTCAACCATTTCTAATTGAAGAATCGGGTCATGATACCAGATCGTGAGAATTCGGCGCATCTGGTGACAGACAAAGCAGAGATTTTATGTCATTCTGTCCTTTTATCAGACAACAAGAATAATGTTTCCAAAATAACGGCAATGGTAAAAAGAGAACGAAACCTCAACGACAATCCAGGGGGTAAGCCACCGTATGTTCAGGAAAAAAAAAAATCCGACATTTTAGACTTCCATCTTATCTAAGATGTGAATGATCATACCATTGCCTTCGTAAGGTCTGACATCACTTCAAAATCAAAAGTAAAATACCTTTTGTCGTCTTGTCATAGATTTAAAAACAGGATTTTGTAAAATAACGCTTATAAAATCACACGCAAATATCGCGCTTATACTTCCATGTTCTTCCAAAACTTTTGTCTTTCACACAACAACAACAAAATCGTTTTGCTTTGTGCCTGCATGGTTCCTTAATTAGGGGAGGTGCCAGTGTATCTTAGGGAAGGCGGAACTCGTCGGCGGGGGGGGGGGGCAACGAATGTAAAAACACTAAATTTCATGAATTACATGCTGCAAAAACCCTGATTTTCTACATTTTGAACTGGGTGGCCTCCCCCTTTGCCCTCCCTGTGGTGCTGCCCCTGGTTCCCTTTACAATTTTATAAGGGAAACTACACACTAAGAAATAAAGGAGTACAATAACAACACCCTATAGGGTGTAATTTAACTCCGATAGGGTGTAATTTAAACCCTGTAAGGAGTAATTTTACACCCTATAGGGTGTAATTTTTACCTTTTACAACCTATGGGGTACAATTTTACACCCTTTGGGATGCATACTGTAATTTTACACCCCTAAAGGTGCATAATTTCTAGGATGTTGCTATTGTATCAATTTCTACACCCCAATTACTCCCTAATTTCTTAGTGTGTACGTACAATATTGACAATGTGTTTCATTCGCGGTTAAGAGTTTTCTTTTTTTTTTCGGGGGGGGGGGCATTCGTGGTCTCACTTCTCTCATATCCCTGGCATATAATTTACACCACATGGACCTCAATGCTTGCTAAGTTCACGCAGATTATCCTCTAATGTGATCGATAAACACTGTTAAATCCCTGTGCTTCCAACAACTTACACGCCGTCACATGGTTGATATTAGCGAACACTTTGTTTTCACCGAAGTAACGGTACCCTCAAATACTTCTTGACCTTGGTCCAATATGTCCACTTAAATGTATTCCCAAGCCCCGACTCAATCTGAATAAAAACCTCTTGGTTCTCAAAGGAAGGCTCCTAAAATTATCATGTTATTGATATGAGAAATGCCACACCGATATGCGACGAGGATGACCCCTATTGGATTATTGTCACAGGAGATACGGTGTCCTCGAAGTTAAATAGGTTGACAAGAAGGACGTTAACGTTCACACCTAAACGTACAGTTTATTAAAGTAAACATGAGAAATATATCGATTTACATCAAAGTGTGTTGCTTTAGGCTATACATACATTTTTGTGTAGCACGCAGAAAATCGGAACAACATATTTTATTCAGAACTGCCATGACAGGCTAGGCCTTCGCAAAGAAAGTGATTCTATTTGACGATGAATTTCATAAGATGTTTGTGGCAGAGGGGCAGCTGAAAATTTGTTCATGGCTCTCAAAGAACAAACATATAATTACCATGAATCTAGTAACTTAGTAGTGAGTCCGTAATAAAATCAAGGAAGTTTAGCATTCCACTGCAGCTGATTTATGTATCACTACACATGATAAAGGTAATATTTCGTTTACAAATGTTCCACTGTTGATAATTGAAATAGTGCAAAGTATCCCAAATCATTATATTCAGGGATCAAATGAGGGTTATACATAGAATTCACAACAAAAAATATAGTACACTAAAACGAAACATACAGGTTAGGAGAATGATTCAATCTCAAAATTTCCTGTAAATACACAAAAATGTGTAGTATCAGATATTTAATCGAATTTTTCGGAGTGTAGTGTAAATCTGTCGAATATCGGGTCCAATAATAAACCACACGGTATTTGGTTCTGTATACTCTTCCGTCCTTGCATTTTCTATAATATGTGAATATCACTAGGCTTTGATAATGATCCAATAAGGTAGTTTTGTGAGACGATTATCGTCCCAAGGTACATGGTCAACGTCAACTTGGTATTACATTATGAGTTATGTCAGTTGATGTCAAACCAATTACGAGTTTCTCCGATGCATATTTCCATCATAAACTCTAACCCGGAATCTCCCATTTTTTCGTCATTACCATTTCGAATTTCGGATGGCTTTGTGTATTTATACAATCAAAGCCTTGTTATCGTGCTGAAATACAAAAAATACGAAAGCAGAAGGGAGATAAAGACGGACAAATAAGATGTTACCCGACGGAGAGAAAGAGGCGTGGCCTGCAGAAGGGAGATAAAGACGGACAAATAAGATGTTACCCGACGGAGAGAAAGAGGCGTGGCCTGTAGAAGAATATGAAGGAAACGAAGATGACAAGTAGAAGAAAAACAAGATGATGAAGAAGGAGATGAAGAAGAAGAAGAAGAAGAAGAAGAAGAAGAAGAAGAAAAAGAAGATGAAGAGAAAGAAGAAGAGAAAGAAGAAGAGAGAGAAGAAAAAGAAAGGGAGTAAGATGGTGATGAAGAATAAGAAGGAGATGAAGGACGAGGAGGAGGAGGAAGAAGGCGAAGGGGAGTAGGAGGAAGAGGGGGAGGAGGGGAGGAGAGGAGAGGAGGAGGAAAAGAAAAATTATGATGAAAAAGAAAAGTAGTAGGTACTACTTGCTGTCCCTTCTCACATTTTTGTCTTCTCTTATTCTGCTTATAGGTCTTAGAGGAGAAAGTGGGGGGGGGGGGAGAGGGAGAGGAAGAGGAAGAGCGAGAGATGTCCTTAGCGTGTAGTAATAAAAATTGATGGACGATGGGTATGAAATACTCCTAGATTACACCTTGCACTCGTTTATGTCACTGTCCTGCGAAAGGTGACGTCGGTTAAAAAAGGTTGTATGATTGCAAGCACACGTTCAAAACAGTGAGTAATATATTTGGATGAAACAGTATCAACATTCTGTATCAAATTTGACCCATAATAGTAGGAGGCAAAACGCTTGGATCCCATGCAGCTGAATAAAGGTGAACTTCAAAGTTAAACTTAGTGTTTTTCGAAAGACTTGCCTGGATCTTATTTAGAGCACATCCCAAAGCCAAATATGAAGGGACAGAAGGCCAACGCCGATTTTTTTATTTTATTTTTATTTTGGGCGATGATAAATTACTTTTGACGGTATGAGGTACAGCCAATATCATATACAATAACAAACACAAAAAGTAAGTATTCGCACCCCCAAAAATCGACCACAGCAAGGGGTATTATTTCTACCGCCGGGCCTGCCCTTGACAGAGTTATGATTGTGTGTAAAAAGTACGTTTATCACCAATATCCATAGAACAGTATTTGTCAGCCAATGCACGATGCCGGAAGCGACGCAGTTTGATTTATTATTGTTCTTTGTTGATTCTATAGGGTATATATTTTTATACAGAATTTTATTGAATAACATATCATACAAATTAGACTACAGTGTAACAAAACCATTGAGTAAAAGGCACATAGAATTCCAATAAAATACCAATCACCGTACAAATTTGTCAGAAGCTTTCAATACGAATATTATTGAGTCTGTGAAATATCGGGCATTTATGCCCAAATTTAGTACATTTTATACATACAAAAGTATAATCACAAGGTGATCTCAAACCACCCTATTCTGTAATAACACTATGCACCATTATATAAAATATGTGAAGATGTATGTCACTTTCCGGAACGATATCATTACTAGAAGCATTTATACATATAGGTGTAACACTGAACAAATACGGGGTAAGGGGTGGGGGGGGGGTAAGCGCTTAGTGATATGTCCTCCAATAAAGTGTATTGCATTGAATTGGCCGCTTCTTCTACATTGTAGGGAAGAAAGTGAACTGATTTATTTTTTTTGGGGGGGGGGGGGACATAACGATGAAAGCATTTCAAAATATCAATTTCAGCTTACCAACTTTTCGAAAATCCCCATGGTAGGCCTATAGGGGAAAATTAGTGTTTTTGCACAGTTCGGGCAGTTAAAATTTTATCGTGGTACAAAACAACTGTATACGGTTGCTTTAGTATTTTGGGTTTACATGACTTGTAACCAGTCGTTTTTATGGAACCATTTTGGCTAAGTGAATGAGATCGTGGTTGCTTTTGCAAGATATTCTCTGTTCGAATTTTAGTCAGATAAGTCACGTCACCCACCTTCCCCACCCGACAGTACTTGTATGGTATAGGGTTTGACAGGCATTGTAGAATAGAATGCCATAGCTCGTGTATGCACGCGAAGGCATGTGGTGAGTATGCCCAAAGGAGCGCACACAGTGAACAAATTTACCTGTGCTGGTTGGAAATTTTCCTTTAGGAACTAGAGCATAAAATTGTAAATTTGTATGAGAAAATAGTGGCCTATTCAAGATCGTAAACTAAGCCTTTTACCACCAATAATAATCACATCTGTTCAAATTCCTCGTGTCAAATAGTATGATTTTGGATTCGAATAGATTTATTGCATAAGTTTGAACTTCGTTATAAAAGTGATGTTTAGATTTTGCATGATAGTTGTATAATTACGCCACAAGAAAGGCAGTTCTGTAGCTAAGACCGACCTTCGAAAGTTGATTCTAATAATGTTTTAACATGAATTTCTGCAAACTTCAAAGAATAGTGTGACAGACTTCGGTTGCAACTGGGTGTTTTACTATTGATGTCACATTATTTTAAGTTTTTAGCACAAGACGATATCAAATGACACTATAGACTTTTCATCCAAACGCACGTTGACTTCTGTTGATGCCTATTGGTCTTTACATCACCAAATCACTAAATATTTCGTGAAAATGTATCATATAAATGTATTTGAAAAACACATTATACATGTTATACATCCTGCTAGGTCCCAGCTGAACAATAGACAAAGTGCCTTTCCATTCAGTGCCATACTAGTATGTTTTTATACAAATGTTTCTATCTGACATAGCCATGGCTATAATGATTCAAAGGTTGTCAGAGGGAGTTTTGGGTGAAAATGTGATGCAATGCAGGTGTATGTAGAAATAGCAATGATAAATTTGTGTCTATTGTTCAGCTCAAGTGCTACAAGATGATGATGTCACATGCAGAATATGAATAAAGATGATCTGGAGGACTTTTGCTCAGAGATGGGACTTAGCAGGGTGCAGAAAAAATGTTTTATTGTTATTTTTTAAGTTATGATGCACGCATATTTTCACAAAATAGTTAGTGATTTGGTGATACACAGACCAATAGGCATCAACAGAATTTAACATGCGTTTGGACGTCGTAGAACCTTTAACCGTATAACTGTATATTCCACGTCAAGAAGATTCCCGCCGTGTACGTTAGAGCCAAGTTTGGTGTACTTATTGGAGTGGAAATATTGTGAAAGAACCAACTGACAAAGATATTACACACAGACGGGCATTTAGTATCTGGACTACAGTAAAGTATGTATCTCCAGACATTTCTCTCTGTTCAAGCAACATGAAAAATACATGTTCATCACTTTTGAAAAAAAAGTCTTAAAAGCAAAATAGCGCAGGTTGAGCTACGAATAAACCAATATGTCACTACCTGGCTACGCCACGTTATCGACATCTAAAAAAATAGAAGATAAAACATGAAATGAATAATTGCTCAAAGGCTAATAAATCTACAATATAAATATTCAACACTGCCCTAGACATCATACATAATTTAAATACAAAACAATACCACATCATTAAGACCCTCCACCCGGCCGCCGTCAGTGTAACGTCGCATATAAACGCAGACAAAAGAGCGAAACTACTCGAAAAAAAGAGGGGCAAATACCAATTTTTTCCTTACGGCAAGACCTGAAATGTTACAATGGTCCATATAAAATGTGTCAGTCTGAAACTGTCAAAATGAAACTGTTTCTCCCATGACGTTAATCTGAGTTAAACAAAAAATGAGGGGGGGGGAGGTGCAGGGTTCAAAGTGGTATAGCTTTCAAACGCCCACTGTCGCGGCGCGTTTTGAGTCTCAAGAACGATTTTCCCCAAAACAAGTCATATCATAAAGGAAGATATTCCTGAATTAGACATTGAGACATGCATGCCACAGTGCAATGATTTATCACAAGCCAAAAATATACTGTACTTGTTTTGCATTGTAGAAGCCCTGCGGTAATTGCATTCA
>JZLH01S0016413.1:69778-80119 GCA_001188425.1 Eucidaris tribuloides | reverse complement strand
CCGGAATGTTATTTTTGTGCCAAAGTGGAACTATGTGCAAGAATCATGATTATTTCCATAAATAATGTCTTAAAGCATTACACATTGAATTTTAATTATTTTGTTTTATTTAAGACAAGTCAATTAAGAAACGCTTTGGTCAAGAGCAATGGGTTACAAACATTTGGACTGTATACAACTGTTTTTGTTTCTTCTTTCAAATAAGTCTTTTTCACAGCTTGCAGAATAAGAACACATGCTTTAATTGAAATGTATACATTTAAAGGAAAACATTTATCTTTCTAGAGTTTCGACATTTCGCTTGACTGTTATAGGAACCTTTGTTAGCATAAGTTTATATATCTTACACTTTACACTTTTGTTCCGATGTTCGTACGTATGGTATCAGTTGGTACAATGATGCATATATTATTACAAAATTTAAGACGCTGGGGTACAGGTAGGTGACACTAATCCCAGGATTAACCTAAATGCTTCGACTTTGGCGGGTTAACTTTCACAATCGCTTTCATGAACTCACGTAATCTTACAGTGGTACAGTATGCACGCATTTCTGCATTGATATTGATGTTTGTATTTCCACGTCACGTGTGTGTGTGTGTGTGTGTGTGTGTGTGTGTGTGTGTTATAATAATATATGTGTGTGTGTGTTTGTGTGTATGTGTATGTGTTTGTGTGAATGTATGTGTGTGTGTGTGTGTGTGTGTTTGCATGAATGTGTGTGTTTGCGTGTGCGTGTGGAAATGTATAAGATGTGCAACACCTAATTCTCAAAGAATGGATTCACTCGAACCAAAGACATTGTACGAAATAAACATTTGTGAAGGTCTGTCTGCCCGTCTATTCTGTGTATTTTAACTCCTTTGTAAGACAAAAGATAACTTTACCTAACTGCTACTTGCTTCAAACTCCAATTTTCCGCATACATGCAACCTAGCAAAATCTTTGAAATCGCCATTAACTCAGATTTTACGTTTTGCCCGACAATCGTGTGAAGGGTTAATGGCTCAATCACGAGGTTCACGAACATTAATTATGGATAATTGAATGTCAAGCCATGTTCCAAAGTATATTAGAGAGCAGACCCTATTTACTCATGACGAACTATATGCCTTTAAACATTAATGCCAATAGAATGACTCCCAAGTATCAAATACGCTTACCCGACATTTCACGTCTATAAGTAAGAAATATAAAATAAGCATACAAAATATAAAACCGCAAGTCACATTTTGTTTGTCCGCTGTTACCCATTAATGTGGCCGGATGGCGTTTACGTGCTTTATTTGTCTGTCTGCGTGCATGCCTGTCTGTCTTCCCTCTATAAACGTACACAATGGAATCTAGAAAACGCATTGAAAACGAATTGTTTACATCTGTGCAAACTTTGGTATGACAAGGGATTTGTATGGAAGACAATGTTAAACATTGGTCGCATTTGTCGACACATAAATAACATATAAGTTAAAGTGAAGTCACGCAGTAAAATGAAAAGGAGGCGTCTATTTTTTATTTCAGAGATGGAGACAAAAGATCGCTAATGAACATTGGACATTATCATGAGACATGAGGATGGCAGAGAACTTGTTCTTGACTTGAACATGGGGGGGGGTGAGGTGACAGAGATGACGTGGCCCTCAACTTTGAAAGAGCAGGGGACATCATATCCTATCCCTCACTTTTTCATACATCAATTATAGATAGCTTATCAGATAACCAACACATTGTCATTTGAAAGTCAAAAGCCAACAAACGCAAATAAATCGTTTGAGTAATTCTGCGCATGCCGCAATTTGCTTGACAGCACTACTAGAAATCTGCGCTTCGCACGCGCTTTACTTTTGGTCAAAGTCACGCCCTTGGGAAGCCATTGATTTCCACGGACTGGGAATTAAGAAAGCGAGAAAGCTTGTTGCATAAAAAGCCAAATTTCACGAATAAAAATAATCATAAACCTAACAGGAAAGTGTAGACTGTTCGAAATATTCCTTCAAATGGCAAGGGACAAAATGATGTAGACTTTCAGGAGAGTCAACGTTCACATGGACACCACACAATGAGGAGAAGAAAATATGCTCGTAGTTGTTTATAATTCAGATTTCAACGAAAAATCTAGGTTGTTTTCAGAATAAGTTTGGAAAGTTATCAAAAGCCTACGGTATAAAGTGAATACAATATACACTTTGTGCACGGACTGAGAAGTTCCACATACAACATAGATCAACAATGAGAATAATCCAGGGACATCGTGAGTGTCAAATTTGATCTTTGTTACAAGAAACTGTAATTGATGGCGGATTACAGACGGAATGCGCCTTTTTGGAATAAAATATGTCACGAATGCACATGAATAGAAAAGCAAGAAGACCTATGGGCTCGGCATGACCGCATTTCACAATAATTGTTCACAAAATTGAAACCGCAAGAAGATACTTCAGTGTACCTGATAAAACATCCCACTGTTGCGAAAATTGAATTACCTCATAATAAAACTGACAAATGTGATCTGAAAATGTTGATCGGATACTGGTATTGACAATAGTTACATATGTCGTATTGCAGGCGTTACAAGCTCAGCAGTATTCATTACCGCACGATGAGAGCAAATTTACGTGGAACTTCTCGCACAGCCGCGGAGTAGTCCACATTATCATTACCAAGTACACGTTTCTGGTTGGTCACCAGTTGCACACATGTATCCAATCAAACGTGCCGACACTTCGCGTGTTACAGCGTGCCCCTTGAAGGTCGTCCGTTATTGGTGCACGGTCATGTTTAATAAACCAGGCATGTTGTGCAGATTACAAGTGCATCCCACACGAAGCGTACAAGATTATGGAATCATAGCCTTGTAATTGAATGTTCAAATCTTGTGATATACAAACAGCATGCTCTAATTATATTATAATAACTACAGTATATGTATATAACTGGAGTTGATAAGCGTTTTTCCTTTGCATCCGTGTGTAGGCACTCTGGACCATGAACCTAAATAAATATAGATATTTCCTCACAGCCTATCCCGCGGGTAATAAAAAGAAGAAACCAAACAAAGTCTTTAAACATGTTAAAATAGGTCAAGAGATGATGTATGAAGTGCTGAAAGTGCAAATCATTGTCATCTTTGTGCTCAAATGAATCGCTTGCAGTTTATGACAACCAAACTCAGTTGATCGATGAAAAGCTTCAGCTTAGGTCACAAAACTGTTATTAAAAGATACACAGAAATTTGAAGTGGACAAATCGGCAAAGGGTCAACAGTCGGTCATTTTGATGAGTAGTCGATCTATTCCCAAGAATCCCACGATGTAATTAAACGCTCGTGCCCTCGATCACAGAAGCCATGTATGCTTGTAAAATGGAATGTAAATAAGGCGTCAAAGATTCAAACAAACTTCTTTGAACGGACAAAGACACGTCGGTCGGGATTTAGACTCAGAGCACAGTAACCTCAAGCATGGAGGTAAGCTCTTTCTACCTCCATGCCCCAGGCAGACCCTGAAGACCTGCATGTCTTCTGTGTCTTTGCATCTTCTGTGTCTTTGTATAAGTGGAGATCATTGGTACAGATGGCATTGTTTCCTCAACGGAGATCTCGTGAAAGTCCTGCATGCTTATGTCGTTGAGGCGTTATTCATAGGTTGAAAAATATCATGGTGAGGTTCCGAGGGGAAAGGGGAGGAGTTCGAAAAATTTTAAAGCGTCAAGTCCCCCTTAGTTTTGTGCACGCCCGCACCAATACGCCAATGTTTAAAGCCCCAGGCTAACAATGACCACCACAGTTTAAAAAATGTGAGTTACATTGTCCTCCATGCTCTAAGTGTCTTTGATAGTGTCTAAAAATGAAGCCCTAAAAAAAATTGTATTTCGAAATGATGATTTAGTGCTTTAAAAAAGTGAAAATTTACAAGCACTCAAGTTGACCGGATTCACCTACTTATTTCCTCTCATAGACTTACTGTGTGTAGATCTAGGTTATTTTACCCCCCACTGGAGTGAAAATTGTTTATTCATGCATATCTTCCCAGTGGCAGCATAACTTTCCAAACTTGTGTACTCTAGGGTGTTTATTTGTCCAGTTAAACACTACATGTACTATGTAGCTCAGATATCAAAGTTAGACAATTTTTAAAACTGAAGCTCCACAATGTTAGCCTATTACTTTAATACCAAATATAATGTATAATGTTAAGTATCAGATTGTTCAGGATCTATGAATTGCTGAAACCTGAGGCATCCCAAGCAGATGTCTCCCCTTTTCACATTACAGTACAGAATCCACGAGGACCATGCAGATATAGGGCCTAACAATCTATTGAAGTCAAATGTAAATAACAGCCTCAACCACAAACAACCAAACAAAATAATAACAAATAGGAAATTGGACACAATAACAAGGTAACTTATCTTCTTACCAAACGACATCTTTGGATTTACATTTGTAAGTTAGTGATGTCCGATTGAGAAACAACGCATTCATTATCATTATTGTATAGTAATATTCTTTTCTTTTTCTTTAAGGGAGGGGGGGGGGTAGAGGGGGAGGTGTTCAAGTGTGATATATATATGGATGTATTACAATGCCCGTAAAATAAACAAATATAATTCAAACTGACAAGAACGGCTACAGTGTGGACTACCTAAGGGGTCATAAATAGTCTGGTTTTCAGTGCGTCTTTGAGTTGGATCATTTGCACTCCTCCGGCTCTGAAAGGATGGGGGGGGGGGCGGCCACGCTCTATCCCGTTGAGAGATGAGGACACGGCCAAGTGTGATCCGTGCTGAGTGAGTGATCCCCGTTGGTTCTCTCAGTGTCATCCCTCTCGGTTTTCTTGGTCTGTCTTAGTCTGACTGTCAGACGTCATTCATGAATCATCTAGTGAAAATTGAAATCCTGCTGTCCACAGCTTAGAAGGTCAAGAAACTGGCACCAGGGAATTTGTAGATGCAATGATCCGAGTGGCACCTGTTACGCAGGAGCGAGTGGACAGTGGACTGTAACTGTGTGCAGCAATCGGCGAATGAAGGATAGCCGAGCGTCTGGAATCCAGACTAGGTCTGTCCCTGAAAAGAGCAACCACTGTCTCTTTGTCGATGTACGTGAGTGAATGCAACATGGCTTGTCCAGGATTCAAGAAAAGTTTTGGGCCGTGATGCGGTGTCCTGGAGTTATGGCGTGGGACGTTGGTATATATCGTTGATGACATTCAATGACATATTCATTCATTTTGATTGATAAATCTTTCAACGAAATGTTTGTGATTTTTGTTACCACGTATACCTTTATCTGCCAAGATTGCATATTTGTTCGTAACACAGTTACTACCCAACGCTATGAACGATTCAACGAAGCTCCATACATGGTATATCAACCAACCAATCAATCCGCCAGTCAATCGTTCAGTTAATTGGTCAACTAATCAATCAAAATTCAGCCAATCCATCCCATTATTGAGATAAACATTGAAAATGGCCAACGACTGTCATGTGACATAATTGAGTCTGACCTCTGAATTCGTCAAAAAGATGGCGTTGAAGCAAAATATTGGTCAGAAAGTAAAAAAAAAATCTGCCCAATTTATTCGACCACGATGACTGGGTATGTCACTTCCGCTGCACGTCATGTTGCACATAATTTATTCCGTCATAATGATCCTTCTTTAAGGCTTCTTCCAACGAATAAATCAAGAGTGAAATGTCACCTTTCGAATTTACCACAATCATCTTAATATGTTTAATATGTGGTATCTCCATGGTACTTCCACAGAGTGTTATTCACCCTGAGACGCATTAGCGGTTCCGTATGACTCTCAGTCCGAGTCCCTTACCGGTTTAGGTACCATGACAACCACAAACTCTCAGTTCGAATCACTCTAGGGCTATGAAGCCGTCTTCTCCTTGATCCACACCAAACGGTACCCACTCTGCTTGGACTTCAAGCGCGAAAATTGTAATGACATTGCGTGAGTGGATTATTTGGCAGCGACTCGGCTAATCGTTGACCCGAATTCGAACTCTTGACTCTTGGGTGATTTGAAAGCCGCACCCGGTCCCCAAAACAAAAGATATGGGGCTTCATCTTTGTGACAGCAGAGTCACTCATTAGAATGAAATATTTAACTAGACTGTGAGTCATTATTTCCCCATGGATGATGCGAGCAGGACTGTCTGAGCTCGTTACATCATTAGCCCTTTTCAATACACAACGTCAACGTTTCCACTTTTATGAGAGTGGTCAACCTTTCCCGTTTAGTCCAACACCCATCGGATGTCTTTCACGCAATTAAAAGGGCGTCATTGCAATGCTGTAAAGTAATGGGTTAAGTGACAAGACTACTTATATTAAACGATTTATGACCAATTTAAATGGATTGAAATATTAGGCAACTGTAAACAGCTGTAGCGATGACGAAATTCTTATTCACCTGACCTGCTTGTCAGCAATCAAAGTGTTGTCATCTATTTTTATCAGTTCACAAACTTGAAATTTCAGACAAAATATAAATCGGAACCATTAAACTTTACTAAAGTAACCATAACATGTATGAATGGTAAGTTTTTTTTCTTAATAACCTGCTAGGGACAAGGCCAAATCGATAAACAAGTTGCATAACACCTTTAGGCGATTAATAATTATCAGTATACTGTACTTATCGGTCACCATAGATAGCCCGTGGTATGGTATATCGGATTGACGCAACGGGACGCAGGCACGTTAAACAATTAACTTATCATATCAATTCCATGCTAAATAGTATAAGTAGTTTGACAGATAAGACAATTCTAATTGGATAACGCGACTCGAGTACTGTTTACATGTTTTAACTTCTTCAATAAACAACTGAGAATGTAGCATTCTACAAAGTTTTGTCGCAGTGGTAATGTGAGGCCATTTGGGCAAAAGCTACAAGATCTTATGGAAACTAGAAAGGGATGAGTTTGATTTGATTTGATTTGAATTTATTTTTTTTTCATTAAAAGTCGAACAAAGGCGAACAAACGGGGAAGCTTGTTAACCAAATGGCATCCTACAGTTTGATCCACTCCGTCATACATTTAGAATCATAAATGTCAAAGCTACAATAACTGCAACGTTTACAGGGACACCTGCAGGTGTGTCGATATAATGCCACTTGAAACTAGTGCAAGAGACAAATCGAGTCACCCCCAAAATAGTCACAAAAGGTCAAGGTTCGTACATGTTTTAACTAGCAGCCCCCCCCCAAACCCAAAACAAACCGACGTATGTGGGGTTACACAGGGGATTTATAACAAATCCACTGGGTAAAGGTACTCTTAAGAATGTTTACTTCTTGCCACCTGATCTTTGTTTTAGGTTGTGTTCTTATTTACACAATTCATCAAGGAATCACTTGTAATCTATGATAGCAGGGACAATTACGCTATTTTCGGCACCTCTCCTTCCCACACTCAAAAGCAGGAGAAATATTCTACAGAGTGTTGTTGCATCGATCAAAATATCATGAATATTATTGTGTTTGAAATAAGTCCATTCTTTGGTTAAATCGCTCCTCATCCCTGGACTTTCTCTGACGGCTACATGTCAGATATAATTTGATTTGTACATATCTTTGTACAATTTACTATTGTTTTCCTGATCATTATAAAGGAACATGACTCGGAAAAGGGTCCGTTGGGGTCACACCCAGAAAGGGTCAGATTAAACCACGTTCTGGGTCAAGTTTGCCTCCCCCCCACAAAAAAAGAAAAAAAATCCGGATCCAGTCGACATGCATTTTGGTCAAAAGTGACCCGGAATGTGGTTAAATCTGACAGTTTTCCGGAGTGTGAGCCCAGCGGACCCTCTTCCGAGTCATGTCTGACCCAAGATTTTTTTAAGAGTGCAGAACATCTGTCCATGGACTGTCCTTTCGTTTTACTCTGAATGCTTCTCCAGAGATAAAACACCCAAGAACGTTATCAACCCGACAGTGCTACTACGTTATTCAGACCTACACATTGTAAATGACAGCAGGATGGACAAATTTAATAGGATTTCGGATGTGGCCTCATGTCACAATTGTCACTTGATCGTCAACAGCTGCTTAATTAAAGATCTGTGCGACACTTAAACTGAAAAACCTTAAAGGATGGTTGATTCATGTTTCTCATTTAATTCATAGGGATTAACATGCTACGCTTTCAAACAGTAGACTACAACACTGACACATTACCAAACCATAACATGATAACAAGAAAACTACGGGAGGGATACACTAATGAGAGGCAAAATTGTAGATCGTTTCTAGCGTTTGAGCGCAGTCGGTGTAAAGAAAACATCATTCCTATGTAATTGGAATTGTAAACCAGCGACACGTCACCTCACTAAAAGTAATACATCTGCTAGTTTCTTTTTTAAATGGAGGATCCGTCGAATAATTCAACTCCGGATCATAATATCTGAAATCTGTTGAGCAAATTGACAGGAAATAGCTTCACAAATTTGTTTCTTTTTGGGATCAGTCAGCACATGATGCTTGCACCTATAATCATAATCAACCAAGCAAGAATAATTTCGTCTTTGCGGCACCCGTTTGAAGCCTTACACTATTTGTATGCTAATTACTACATGCAGGCCCGGGCGTAGGCGACCATTTATGTACAGCTTCCGCTGCACTCGATGGGCGGGTAAAGGGGAATAAATGTGTTTTGGCGAACAAAAGTTTCGTCGGAAGCCTTACAATAATGTTGACTTACCTTCTTTCAAGTTTTGTTGATCTTCACTTCGATAGTATATCCAAACCCCTTATAGCTTGCATGAGCGAACGCTTTCACCTCATGCCGGTGGCTTGCTCTTGAGTTCGCGCGCAGGGCACTCACTGAAAATAGGACGCCCCGTCCTTCGGTAATAAAGTAACGTAGGATCATGATACGAGACAAGCGGTTTCCGTCAACCGCAATATGTACACAATTTCACGTTGCAGTGAAAGCTGTCCCCTGTCAACAGTGCTTTAGGGGAAGCCCGGTCGGTATACCGCTTCCCAGGGGTGTATGCCTGTACGTAAGATTTGCGTTGCTTTCGAATATTTATTTCTTTAGGAAAATATAATCAAATATAAACATCAAAGACCAGTTATTGAGTCTGAAGGCTGAATGTTCAGGACATGCATGTAGGCCTATACAGTCTTGTATCAATGTTATTATCAGTTAGTTTAACGGATTTAAAGCGGTTATCGGTAAAAGTAATCTTGGCAGTTTAGAGAATAATAAATAGACCTATACCTTTTATCATCAAACATTTCAAAACACTTTCAGGAATAAATCAGTTGATTTATCATTTATCAACCCAAATTGGGTAGGCCAAGGGTCTCACAGTACAGAATAGATATCAAAATAGTTTATGCTGTACTGCAGCACGCATACAAATTTGGTGACGTTGAAACTAAACACACAATCAAAACAAATAATACACAAAATAAACCTGATAGTATAGGTCTACTACACATAACTCATATTGACAGTTGAACGGACACCTAATACACACAGACAGTAATCGCTGTGACATCTTCTAAGGAGACCCGGTGCAACAACAACGCGTTCGACAGCTCCTCTCGTTGTTACTCATGACCCGTGTGTGGGATAGATCGTAACCCTTGATCAACATGTCAACAATATACACGATAGATTTATCTTGTCATCTTCAGTAAGTAGGAGGTGGTAGTGAGGGCACATCTCCGCTGAAATTCAGATATCGGAAAGAGCAATCTCACCTCAGTACACAATCGTTCCTCGAGATGACACTGAAACATCTTGAAACCAATGCATGCGATCACTTCACTTTAATTTAGATCAGCAGGCACCGTGGAAGTTAAAGTCCAAGCATCTCTTTTGCATGCCTGAAAACTAATATTGTGTAAATTCCCTGGAATATAGAAGAAAATACCGTCTGAGAACCTTTAGCAAAGTATAGGAGCTAGCATCTCAGTTTTAGTGGAATTTTATAGTGACCGTTAGAGTCTGGTTTCAATTTTTGTCTCGCGAGACAAAAACTCCTTCCATAGAATGTACACTAAATGGCCATTGTTTTTCTTTCGCATTTTTCAAATTCTTGGTAATTACTGATCACCATGCCACAGACATGTCCTTATAGCCTAAAGGCATGAGTTATCTTGGGATGTGTGCAAATGAGATTCCCTACCTTTAATCAAAATCGATAGATTGATGTATCCGTTGTTATCCGTTGTTAGCATTTGCGAACCAGTACACATCTACTTACATATCATTTCGTTGGTGTTTTAACTCTGGATAGAAGCAGTAATCAAATCTGAGAACTGTGGATAATGTGTGCTAGTCATGTCCATCGGCACCTCTCCAAGGTGG